>CM062824.1:21508261-21668033 GCA_031772345.1 Himalopsyche anomala
ACCTTATGTACATCATCTCAATGTTTCTTATAATCATATATTTATTGTATAAACTCATTTAAGTTACCAATAAGTTTATTCTTTAGGGGGGAGATGTTATGTATACTCAATACCATACCATACTATGTTTTATTCTGTATGACGTTCTATTTTCAAAATGTCCTTCATGCTTTAGAATAAAACAATTGAAGTATGAAACAGTAGTAGAATAAGAAAACAATTGCAACCTGTCACATTCTCACGATTTTCGTATTAATTATAAGATTGATTTATTGATTTATAAAGTGTAATATATTGTTATCTAAATAAAATTGAACCAACACATAAAAGTGTTTTAGTAAAAACAATAAACATAACACACTGACCGATATATTATGACCATTTTATATAACTTCTGACCAATGCAATATAAATTCAGAGTTATTTGATAAAAATTGTGACCGAAACTGTATTAAAATTCAGACTGGAAAAAAACGAGCCTATTTTAACTGTTACATTTACGAAGTTGTCAAAGAATTGTCATCGATTTTGAAATACGCACGCCGATTATTTTAGCGGGTTGTAAAATTTACATTAATTTTGAACAGAAATAATAACAGATTTATGTTTTTTTTTTAAATTAAACATTGTTATATTAAATAATGGAAGAAACGTCTGCGGTTTGTCAATATATACATCAAACTCAAAATGTTTCGAAATCGCCCGATTCAATAAAATTATCTCAACTTTCGCTCTTTTTTTCAGAATTTAGTTGATTGTTTTGTTCATTGACTTTATTCGATAGGGATTTTTTCGTCATTTCATGCGTTGGATCGGCGTTCTGGCACCTTTTTTCTCTGCATTTTATATTTCAAATCAATATTCGAAAAATTTATTTTGCTTTAAAAACTTTCGTTTTTTTCCTTGAAAACTAATCTTGGGCCCCTTTTAAATTTAATGTACCGGGCACCGTAACACTCATAAATTAATGTCATAATAAAAAACAATACCAGGTCCATAGACTTACTCTTTTACCAGGGGCGTAACTAATACATGGTATATTGTTTTGCCGATTATGTGGTTGTGAAAATTCCCTCCCATCCTTCAAATCCTGCTATGACGAGGCAATTGGTTAACCACTAGTTCTGTCATAGCCATATCCTTATATCCGTACTTTCTTCTTACTCTCAAGAGGTCGAGTAGATGAGTAACAAGCAAACAAGCAGTTTTTGTAAAAAAAACTTCTGTTACGATACCTCTATTAGGAAGCCATATGCTTCACATTGGGAACGGACATGGATTAGATAAAAAAATCTTTAGTAAAAAGCTTGACAATAATGAGTTCAGGTACCTTTTTAAAAAAAAAAACACTCATTGAGCATCGAAACAATTAATAACATTTTCGAACAGGTATATTTTTTTAAACGATTGGATGAAATCCAGTCGTCTTTGATACAGTTGTAAACTTACTAGCATTATTGACATAGACAAGAAGGCGTGTTAAGCGCGCAAAAATATAAAAGCTTTTTTCTCGCGCATCAAAATATTATATTGTATCCAACCGAATTAAAGCCAGTCATCGTAAATAAATACTACGACTGGTGTTGGAAGCAGACGTGGTAAAAAAAAACAAAGAAATTTTCGCAGCCCTTACAAGCTTATTTACCGACCAGTCATTCTACTGCTTTATAATAAAATAAACAGTACAATTATTATATTATGGCCGATCGATTTTTAAAAGCATTCAATAGTCATTGAAATGGCAGATTTTGAATAACGGGAAACGCGACAAACTTTGTGTATGTTAATATGTAAGTAATAGAATAATCAGTTACCGACCTATTATTTGTTTATTTTCACTAAAAAAACAAATTACATGAGTTGCTGCTATTAAATTGAATGCACAATATAAAAATCGACACAATAATTGAATCTTTTTATCCATCATTCGAGTTCAGAGAACTTTGATAGGATAAGTATTAAATCTGAGAATTTTGTACATAATTATCTTTTTACACCTTCGGTGTTACGGCCAGATAGTTAGATATTCTTTCTTGCCTCGAGGTTAAGGCAATTTGCATAAAATAAGAATGGATATTTTTTTATTAAATAATTATTGTCTTTTGAGGACTCAAAAAATTATTACACAAGTCGCTGACTGCTAACAATTTTTGCAGTGTTTTTTAATTGGATTATTTTACCATAAATATATTTTTAGTTTCTTTTATTTTTTTAAACGGTCTAGAAATCAGGTTAGCAAGTTATGTATTTTACTGTTTATAATTTTACATATTACTGAGAATATACTATTCTTTTATTTATTTAATCGAAAAAAAGCAACCATGTAGTCATTCTTATTCTTGAAACCGAATTTAATTTGTAAATAAGATCAACGGAGTTGTTAGGTAAATAATATACATTTAATTTGAAAATGTTGCTATTCCGTTGGTTTTCCTGTTCAACCAGTGGAATAATAAAGTTATCAGTTTTAATTTTGTAATAAAAACTAATTTTCACGATGTTCCTGCTGAAAAAACAAAATTGCTGAATTGCTGATTTGAAAATATTATTACAAATTTTACAGGATTTTCATTTTAATCGTAAAGTAAAAAGGGCCACAATATAGCTTTTCAGTTGAACGTGTTTTTGAGAACGGATCAGTCAGCCAAATTTGTTGATAAATATTATAAACATACAGAGCCAGGGTAAAATAATGAGATAAGGTAAGGGATAGTTTCTTAGCTGATCGCTATCGCTACGCCAGTTTCCAAAATCGATAACACAAAAGGGTTGAAAACATCATAGATATTCATGTGCATGTATGCCAATTGAAAACCAATGATTGCGAATGTGTATTCAGATAATATAGTCCATGACAGCAATATGGCATTAGTGCGGAAGCCATAGAGCTTTACTATCCGGCCACCTCACATAAACTAACTGATATATAGTTTAATTAAATTAACATACTTAAATAATTGTTTTGTGAAATAAGCCACTTTCCTTTTACTAAGTAATAGTGTCAGCTTCGTAAATTTGCATAGTTAATAATAATATAAAATTTACAATATTCCTAATATCCTACATAGAATGAAATAATATTATTATTTCGAAATCTTTACTGTTGCTTATTTACATTTTGAGTATTGTTTTTATCGAATTTTATTTATAAAATTTGTGTTTGTAATCCCGTAATTGAAAATAAAGCTTTTGTAGATAATAAAAAAATATATTGTTTTGGATGAGAAATGCTTTTTAGATCGCTACAATTTAAAATTGTATTATCATGTTTCTTTGTTTGGAAGAAATGGACGACATTGAATATAAATTAAGTTTAAAATGTAAAAATGTCTCATTTCAACGTCCGAAATGTAAATCTTTAATATAATGGATAGGTAAATCAGATGTATTATTACGTATTACGATATCGGTCAATTTAAATATTTTTTTTAATCTCTCATAAATACTTTTTGTTATAAAACAAGTGTTATCGTCGGTTACTTAGATCAGGCGTGTTCCGGATCCCAATAAATAACATAACCGAGTTGTATTATAAAATGATCGGTTATTTGCTTCGCCGAAGATACCCAAATGGAATACAAAATTATGTAGACTAGCGATTCATAAAATATAGCACAGCAACTTATGAATTTAACCAATGCTTTTTCAGAATTAATATTTATAATTTGCCAGGACAATACGAATATTTGCAAATATCATTGCAGGTCATACGATATAATTGAATACAATTGTTCTAAAAACTCGCTGAATATTAAGCTAAACGTGGGACTTCTTGTCATCGTATGTATGCCATTTAAAACAAAATAATGATGTTAACAACCTTATATGTAGAAACCCAAGGCCGATAGGTCGCTAAAAGATGGGAAAATAATAATTTAAATGCTTCATTACCTGCATGTAAATATTTATACGTTATAGCCCGTGGTGTCGGCTAATTATCTGTTTTTACGCAGTTTTCGTATCATTATTTTGATTTAAAAGCATGCAATCAAAATGCCAAGTATAAAATAATTTCATCAATAACAGGTGTTTGCATTTTTGATAGTTAACCATTTCGTCGCTGCAGACTTTGAGTCGTTTTGATGATCTGATGAATATTGTTAATTGTTTCATATGCCCGTAGAAATAAAGCAAATGATATATATATATATAGCAAATAATATTTAAACAGTATTTTTTTTAAATCGAAATGCTAAATTGTAGAAACATTGGTCGTAAAAATGATTCTTCTTAATTAATGGCTAAAGTAAATTTTAGTCACAATTAGCAACGTATTTAATCATAAACCGGTCCTGAAGATAAATGGTTAATGCTCAGCAGTGTTCACGGGTTTGTAATGTTCGTATCACACTTTTTCATAAATTAATTAATGCATTTATTTTTAAAGGCAAAGATTTCTGTGATACTGATCTGATCATTAAAACGGATCATATTCAGAGCGATTAAAACTAATGCTTGTTTTTGCCGGGTCCTATGGCACAGCGGTTAGCGTTGTTGGCTTCCGTGCCGGATCTCACGGGTTCGAGTCTCAGCACGAACAGCATTTTTTCGATTTCTGTTCAATGGCATGGGTGTTTTTGATGTCTAAAAACTCCCTCCCACCCTTCCGATCCTTCAATTACTGAGCGGAGCGAGAGCGATTAGTTAACCACTAGTCCTGTTCTAGCCTTATCCTACTATCTCTTTGCAAAAATAGAGGTTGAGCAACTGAGTAACAAACAGTTCTCATACCTCCATTAGGAGGCCATATGCTCCACACTGGGAGCGGACATGAAAAAAATGATCATTTGTGTTATTTATTCATGAATTATTTTCTAGCCTTCATCTTTCTATTCAAACCATTGGTAGAGTGTTTATCTTCGAAGTGGGTATATTGTGGTATAATGCAATATTTGCGCTATTTAAGTATACCCAGGGTTTTTTTCTCATGAAACGCGGTGGAAAGGCGTTCCGGCACCTTTTTTCTTGGCATTATTAATGTTTCAAATCAATATTCGCAACATTTTAAACGTGTCCGCTCTGAATGTAGAATATTTATTCTCGTAATGTAGCTATCTCAACAGAAGTTTGTTTACGAAAACTGCGTGCTACTTTTTAAAAAGAGAGTAAGGATATGAGGATGAGACTAACAGACAGATAATCGTTTCCGATTAGCCCCTGAAGGATAGCAGGCAATTCTAGATATATTTGATGTGCCTTCGAGCACAATACATACATACATCGATTTAAAAGTTGAAACTGTCAATGCAATTTGAGCCCGTGAGCATCGTAATCGAAACCAAAGAAGTTGAACACTCGGCTTAAGGTCTGGTCTGTTCACGATTATAATAAACTTACTTACAATAACAAGGAAGAATACTGACTTAACAGACGACGCGCGGAATGAATGATGCAAGTTCTTAATGCATATTTAATTGAAGTAGATAGTCATTTTACAATGTGTGTTTATCTTAGTTGGTATTTTAATTCAACTCGAATATTTTTTAATTAGATGATTTTTCTTACAAATACAGTGCTACGAGAAAATGCTTCTCAAATGTCATACGTTTAAAGAAATTATGAGCGATATGAAAACGGATGTAATGTGACAGTAAGCCATGATTATACAATAAGTTGCATTATTATGCGAGTTAGCATATTCGCTATACTGTGATCTAATAACTGTCGATAAAAATATGCCCGTATAAAATGTCATAAGTTGCATGGTTAATTAATTTTGACATTGAGAAGTGTTAGACCAGGGTTGCCAAAAATCAATAAAAAATACTATAAAGCGATCGACCGTTTACCGTCTTTTTCCGAAAATAAAATACCGTCTTACTTTTTTTGGTCCAAAATATGTGCTAGGCTTATTTTCGGAGATTTATTTAATAATTATATTTTTAATTTATATAACAAGTCCCCTTTCCATGGTCGATATATTAATATAATATTTGTATACAAAATCTCTTTTGCCCTAAGTAGATACACGTAAGACCAGGGATGGGCTGGAGGGGGTTCGGGGGGGCTCGCGCGAGCCCCTTGCTAAATTTCGAGGCGGCCGGCAAGCCCCTTGTTAAGATAAGAAAATCATCACATAACTGCATTTTCTGTAGATGGTTAAATTTGAAAATTAGTTGTCCCTTCATTTTTTCATTCAGCGTTGTGGGCTTCCGTGTCGATCCTCACGGGTTTGAATCCCAGTACGAAACGGCATTTTTTCGATCGATTTATCTTTTTTCTGTTCGAAGGCATGGGTGTCTTAAGATTTCCTCCCACTCTTCCGATCCTACAATTCAACTGGACGCTACTATTAGTTAATCACAAGTCTTGTCTTTTCTTTATCATTTTATCCCTACTACTATCTTTGGAAAAGGAAGGTTGAACGACTAAGTAACAAGCAGTTATCGGAGAAAAATAACTTTTGTTGAGATACCTTAATTAGAAGGCCATATGCTCGACATTGGGAGCGAACATGGATAACATTTACCGAGCCCCTTGTTAAGATATTGGCAGCCCACCGCTGCGTAAGGCCCTTTGTATGAATCATCACCTTAAGTCAGGAGCCATTCCTGGGAATTTGGATTTCTAAATTCTTGGAAGAGCTAAAAAAGAAAAACGAGTCACGCTGATAATTTGGGCAAACAAATCGAGAAACGTAGAAAGAAACAAATCGGGTGGTAAAAGAATAATGTTTGAATGTTTGTATTTTATCTTAAATCAAAGCCGTTAACTATTATATTATATATTCTTATACTTTTTTTGGTCGTACAGAGATGAACCTTGCTTGTCTCAATTAATTTTCTTCGTTCAGCTCGGTATTTCGCCTTTATACGCCGGTCGCTGATATCTAGCACTCTTACGTCTTGCGACACCTCATCCATCCAGGGAAGTCGCGGTTTCCCAACACTCCGTCATTGCTTCTTTGGGGAGTATCAAATGTGAGACGTTTACAGTCATCCATACGTAATGTATGTCCGGCCCAATATTTGGTTCAAAAACTTGTTGTTACTGAGAGTACGTAGAGCTAGATATGTTTTAATGGTTATTTTAATTTTGCTTTAAGCACGACTTATTTAGAAAAAAATATAATATTATCAAAGCCTTCTAAATATTTTCATTGTTTAAATAAATCAAAGAACATGAATTGAGATTGAATAGTAAGTATGTTTGATACATCACGTAAACCTGCTGAAAAATTCATAATAATATATGTAATATTTAGATTAAATGCGAGTGAGAAAATTATTAGATACGCAATATGTTACAATATAAAATTAAAATACAAGTAAATCAATTCTCAATGTTTTTTTTTAAGTTTCACCTACCAATTGAGCTGTTTCTCGTTATATAATTCTTGAAAAAATATTTTACTTTTAGTCGTAAATTCTTCGGATCTTTTTATTAAGCAGCCCGACAAGTCCATATTTTTTTAAATATTGAATTAAAATACCAATACAACAAAAAGACATAACAAACCAAATTATATGATTGATCATCTTTTGTTAACACTACAATAGTTAAAATGTAGCGATTCTCAAGGAATTTCTGGTAGCCCTACTGATTATGATGGAAGGTAGATCATTCGACGAATATTAACTCACGAAGTTAGTGAAAGTTGTCACGGCGTGATTTGTCTGTGCATCACCACTCCAAGGTTACTAAGATCTTTGATTGAAGCGGTTCCATCCTCCATCCTCCGCAAACGTATTAAAAGATAATTTACAATAACAAAAAAAAAGAAACAGTCACGCGTCCCAACTTACAATGAAATTTACCTTTATCGGTCACATATTTCAAGGTGCGCACGATATAAAGTACTTTACTTTCAGCTTCAATCAAACAAACTGTGATCCAAAACCTAAGATAGATAAGCTAGTGACTTGGCAGAATTTATCAAAATATCGTCCCTAATGGACAACTTAATTATTGCCTTTGCTCTATCATTAACAATAAGAAGTTTCATAAGCCCGTCATATTTTAAATTAATCTACAAATGTAATTAGCCTCAGTCATAGAACTATAAGGCCAGTCGAACATATACATGTAATGGACGAATTGACGTTTGCTTGGTAGAACTTTATTATATTAAATATAAAATAGCTATCAACCAAATTCTAAGATTCTTCTTTTTAAATGCATATCCGCTTCCAATACAGATCATATGGCTTCCTAATAGAGATATCTAAATATAAGCTTTTATGAATAGAATTGTTTGTTACTCAGTTTCTCAACCTCTCTTTTGAGAAGTGAGTCGTAGCGATATAAGGGTAGGGCTAGGACAATACTAATGGTTAACTAATCGCTCTCATTACGCCCAGTTATTTTAGGATTGGAAGAGTGGGACGGGGTTTTTAGACATCAAAAACACCTATGCTTCCGAACAGAAATCGATAAATCGATTGAAAAATGCTGTTCGTATTGATGCTCGAATCCGCGAGACTCATCACGGAAGTCAACGACGTTGACCGCTGCTTTACGCACTCGACAGATTCCTATAGAAGATTCGGGATACGAGAAGATTCTTACGTAATTTCATATAATGTAATTTGATTTAATTTTCTCATTTGATTGTAAGCTTGACGACGGATATTCACATACTATAGTAGCATTACTGTAACATTGTAATAATAAAAATATCATTACATTTGTTAGGTTTGAACATAGATTGGTGCCAAAAATGCCATGCACAAAATCCGCTGCTATAGTTAATATAATAAAAAATATGTCAAATAGAATATGCATGTAAAGTCAACTGATTGTCAGATTGAAAATCATTTTTCAAAAAGGAACACGTGAATGCAACATAAATATTTGAATTTAAATCGAATTTCGAAAACACAACACAAAACTTATAGCATCTACGCAAAAATGTACAGATGTACCATAATACAATAGTTTCACTTATTGTGTCAGAAGGTTACACTGAGGTTATGACCGGAATCCGGATCATGTCTTTCGATTGAGCCTATGTAATAATATGTGCGTAATATACAACATGTTTTTTTTATTATTATTATTGGCAATAAATATCTAAGGAGATTTTTAGAACTAAGATGATATTAAAATATCTCAGAAGTCGACACAGAGGATTTATCTATAAAATTGATGGGGGAATTGTTGTTGAGCTGTTAAATACAAATTCCGAAGAATCAATCTATACATACCTACAGCCAGCAGAATAAAATTTATTGTGCAAGAAAATATTGTAAATCATAAGGAAATTTATCTAAAATAGTTCGACAATGTTTACTTTAAGGATAAAAAAATGTAACCATTAAGAAAATTACTTTGATTCAAACGAATTGCATTTTAGGCGATCGATTGAAATGAAAAAAAAAGAAATACTAAACGAAGATCGTGAAAATAATTTCTACCATTGTTTGAAGCAGTTATCTAAAACAGTGCTTCCCAACCTTTTTCATTGCACAGCTCCCTAAATCTGAAAAAAAAAATCTGCGGCCCTCTTCAATACAAAACATGTTCTGCGGCGGCCCCCGGAGAAATTCAACGGCCCCCAATCTGGGAAGCACTGATCTAAAAAATAGGGTATTCGAACCGATACTCAATAGATGAGAGTACGGAAGAGGTCTGCACGGGCAGAAATTTGATGAAATTACCCGGTCCGAGCCCGACCAATCCAGACCCAGACCCTAGTGTTAGTTCCACACTTGGGCCCGAAGCCCAGATTTATATTTTTCTATTTAAAAAAAACCCGATATACGATTATACATGATATTTTCTTGAACTGTTTTACTATGAATAGTATTGTCGCATGGCTGACTCATGTTCTAAACATAGTTCGATTTTCGAACATTCTTTACCCGGGTCTCCTTTAGGGAACGGATTTTATAATGACAGGAAAAAACATTACATTACATTCAGTGGCGGATTATCCCATAAGCGCAAGAGGCACACGCCTAGGGCCTCCAAATCTTGGGGGCCTCAAAGATAGCATATATTATATGAAACCTTACATTTTAATTTCAGTTTTCAATATTCATTATTATTCTTCGAAGAGGTTTGCAGCACTTTTATGTTATTCAAAAAGCAGGGTCTCCAAAATTTATAGCGCCTGGGGCCTCCAAAGTGCTTAATCCGCCGCTGATTACATTAACTTCCTAATAAGATGGTTCGTGGCAAATGTTATTGTTGTGTTGAAAATACAGGCACATAGCAATAAACTGTCAACAAATCGCCGACATTAAAACTGACATTAGCGCCGACTTCCTCTTAAAATAATTTTCATTTTTAATTTCTGAACGATACATCGCAAATATATAGATATGTTTACCTAAAAAGCTTTTCACCACCAATTATTTACCCATTTTTACGCCGTAGGGATACACAATCTAACAAAGCTTAGAAACAACTGGTGAACAGATAAGAAATATTTAAAAAATTAAAATTGTATAATTCAAGATATATTAATTATAATATGAACCTCCTTCTACAAGATGAATTACAGTAAAGACTTATGAATATATTTATAATACTTAAGATAACGGAGGGCATCGAACTTATTATCTGAAAACGAAAAATGTACTTACTAAATCTCTTTTAATTTTGCATATTTTTAGACATTTAAAAATTATGACTCACCATAAACTGAGGTCAGAAATTGTTGTAGACATTAACAAATAAAGATATAAATACCCCGACACAACTTTTAATAGGGACCATAATAAACAAAAATGAAACAATTGAGAATATATTTTTAACGATGACATTTAATTTAGTTCATAAAAGTTTTCGGTACCTTTCATAGATCAAGGCCGAAATACCTTGACTTTCAGTTGTTGTTATTATTGAAGTATGGAAATTTTGTATTATTTGACATTTGTGTGTTTTAAATAATATATCGCATGATCTTCAATTCAATAAAATATATTTTATAACATGTTATGCCATCTTTAAAATATGTAGCTCTTGATAAAAAATACAAGCTTACACCAGCACATAATTATACAGCATTCCCCGCATGTTGTGTGAAATATATATATTTTTTGCAAATTCTGACTAATGCAGTATTTGATTTATTTTTAGCATATTTTGTTTTTAAAGTGGGCTGCTTTTAGTAATCAGCGATTGATTATTTGGTTACTTTGTGGAATTAACTTTCAATGTAGGATAATTTTCTTATTCCGCTTGTTTAACCAACTGTACGACAAGAGATTGCAATACCGGACGAGTATATCAATACCGGTACTTCGGCATTTCACATTAAATAACGGTATTTTTAAATAACAACACCGGTATTAGAAAAAAACGACCAATTGGCATCGCAATATCGGACGAGTAAGTAAACATCGGTATTGAATAACCTACGGTTTCTTAAATTAACACCGTTAAAAAGTGTTATTAATTCTGGAGCAATATTGATACATCTGTTAGCAGATTAACATATTTAAATTCATCGCGAACAATTTTATTAAAGCATGTGATGGTTTATTTACATTAAAAAATCGGTTTTGGTTCTCGGCTCGGTTGGTATTTTGCATTTTTGCAACTGCTATTTCGGTATTGAAAAAACACTATGAGTGCCGGGATCTCGGTTTTGGTAATACCGGTATTGCAATCTCTATTCATGGTCAGTTAGCTAATAAATGGAATAGCAAGGCTACAATTTTTATTTTGTTCTGCTTTAAATAAACCTAACGAAAATAAACAAACCTACAGTATTATTTTTATTAAATGCCGAACGATTTATAGTATATCCATTTAGGTAGCGATTATTCAAAATACTGTATGCTAGAACTAGTACAAATAAACAATTTCAAAAGGAAACGATAAAACAAAATTAGAAAGTAAAAAGACTTATTCAATTCGAGATGTCAATCGTCACACATTTTAAATGAGTTATTAAATTAGCAAGAAATACGCAATATCAAATACTGAAACATCTGATCAGTTTTAGATATGATGTGTGACAGTTTTAAAGAACCTTTTCTGTTTGAGGACCGTTATGTAATTGACTTTTCTTATGAAAACGTCCATGCAGTTTATCAAACGTTGATTACGTACAAAATAAGTTTTAACACTACCACCTGTTAATTGTATACACTCGCTAATTACACGGCCGCCTTTCATAACGTAGTACCAACTTATAAATAATCCCACTCACTTTCTTTCACGGGAGGTTAAACCACGCACTATTGGTGACCTGAGAACTAAAAGACTCTAGGTGTCAATTTTTGGCAACACCAAAGTACACCCCACTAAAGCCTTGTAGTTCTCAGGTTACATATTGTTAATGACCGACATTTTCATAAAGACATATAAGAATAACTAAAGAATTGTATTTAACAAATAAAATTGGTTTTACACTTATTACAACAAAATTAAGTTTCTATCGTGTCATCGAAACGTAACAATAAAGAATATATCACTGAGAAATTCTCTACGTAATCAACGAATGAATTTTAAAGTTAAATCAATTTATGATTGCAGGATTTGATGTTTTAAACGATATCTAACGATTAGGATACAATCTTATCAATTTGTACTCTATACAGAATGATTATTTGTTTAATATAGAATATGATGCATATTGACACAACACGATGAGCTTAAGTCACGCTGGTAAAATTCTTCAGTTTGACACACGCGAACACGACAAAATTCAATATTGCAAAAAAGACATGCGCGCAATGACAATAAAGCACAAACAAAAATACGATCAGATAATAAGAAGCATTCAATCAATCCTCTTTTTATACAGAGAACACGTTCAATGCAAAAAAGGTGTAAAAGAAGATTCGATATAAGATATGTTTCACTACATTGGAACGAGCTATTTCTAAATTATCTAGAAAGTAAATATTGTGTATTTATATACTGTTTGTTACATTAGCGAATTGCTAGAAAGATTCACATACGATTTTTTTTTATTTCAAATCAAAATCAATCGTGAGTGTTGTAAAGATTCTGCCAAGCCGCCGGTTGGTTGCCACTGATGCGGATTGAAGATTTCTACATAACTAATATAATGATTGTTGATCGGAAAAAAAATACCTACATAATGGTTTCAACAGAAATTTGTCACATTTTGAAGTTTTTCAATAACCTTGATTGATATGAGGAAATATATTTTTATATAAAGAATTTCTTTGATTTAAAATCACATAAATAACTAACTTTTGTAACAAAGTTATTCTTTAGTAATGGATAAGTGTAAACATATTGCATTATTCGTACATGTGAAATATTAAAGAACTTTTTCCTCAGTTATATTTTCTCTGCCGTTTCGTGTTACGTCAAATCTCATTTTGATATGCTAGATCCAGTAGCGTTCCCATTGTTTGCGAACCCGTTTATTTTTTTAATTATTTGAAGGGAAACCTTTAATATAAGATAATAATATTTATAAAATGTAATAATTAAAATGATATACGTAATAAATTAGGACATTTACTGGAGTAGCGGTCGTAAGTCTATGGTCCGCGGAGTTGTTGCAGTAACGTCATCGAACCCAAGAATCCATTATGTACTTATTTAAAACATTTAGCATCAAATATCACACTAAATTATTTTCTATAATTAAATCTGGGCCATTACAACTTTTTTGTTAATTTTTTTCAACAAAATCTAGTAGTGTCTCGCCTGATTCAAAATTGTGAGCTTAGTGGTTCATAAGGTCCGAAAGGCTAGCGGCCACTGGATTGCCTATTAAGTATCTACCATGTCATCGAAACGTAGAATATTTCTATATTTTATTGCGAAATATTCCACGTGGTAAAAGAGTTAATTTTAAAGTTAAACACATTTACTATCGGAGGAATTATGTTTTAATTTAATGTATTATATTTCATAACGCTTCGAATGACTTAATCGTGTATAAGAGTGTTTGTTATTATATTGTATTATTTTAATATGTATAAGTATCTTGTTACATCTTAATCAGATATACAGAGAAAAATTCCAATTCTACCGAGTCGGTGTTGTCAGAAGTAGCCAATATACACCCCTTCATTATAAAAACAGACATTTTCATGTATGTAGCATATATGTACATTGAGCAAACATATTTAAAAACAGCTGTGTAGTCAAGTAAAAAGACAACGACTCCAACACCGGTTTTAAATAAAAAAAAACCGACTTTGAATTGATTTTTTTCAATAACTTCCGTTAAACTTACATATCTGTATACCATGAGATTATCCAACTCCAACTCCAACCGACTCTACTGCCCTGGAAAAAAGATTACTGGCCGTAGTACATATTTGATGAAATTCATACTGCATATCCTTACATCATGGATGCACAACAAAATCAGTCAGTTATGTTTAACTGCTAATATTGAAGTAAGTTCTGTAGGTTGGTTTCTAAAGGAGTCTTAAAAACTTTATCACATGTAATATCACAATGCGACTGCAGTGATATTAAAGTTAAAAAAATTAAGAGGATGTTATAGAAACAATATCCAAATATATTGAAATAAATATTCGTACATTCTGTTCTCAATATTATTATCATTAAGAAAGGCTTCAACAAAAAATAGGCAGAATAATAGGACTGGTGAACCAAAAATACAACTTCTGATTTATTAGTAGCGGACTGTTATTACTTCGTGCATATTTTTAAGAATATTATGAAACCGTGTATAGATTACCTCATTTATTTTTATGGTATGAAAATTATGCAATTTATTTTTTGTTTCAATTAGATACCACTAGCTCTAGGTGCTCGACCGGTTAATCCCAAAGAATACTTTTTTTCTGAAATCTGAATCGTTATGTTGTAGAAGTGTTTCATCTCACCCTAATTAAAATTGTCGCTTTCATTCTGAGATGGTAGCTTTAAGCTATTTCTTTGTTATAATGTGGTAAAAAGTTTACAAACTAAAATGCGGCGTTTTAGTTGAGATAGACAAAGAGATGCTAGAAGAATTTTATCTTCAAATAATATCATCTTCTACCCCTTTTACGTCCGCAAAGTATAAAATTACCTATCAATGCTTGTGCAAAAAAGAAATGATTTGAAAACATGAAACCTTTTGGTTCTATAAATTAAAAATTACAGTTTAACTAACTTTATAAAAAGACTAATCTTAAAAGGGCTTAGGACGCCACTGACAATATATCCACCCTATTCATTGGATGGTGGTACTTAAAAAGGCGAATAGCGTCAGCTAAACGTTTTTTCAATTCTTGATAGGCAGTTTTATGAATAACACATTTGTTTGTAAAAAAAAAATATTTACCAAATTTTCTCAATAATATATGTCATTATTTGAAGCCGTCTAAGTAACCAAGTTTATCAAAATTCAGACGTAGCTCCTGAAAAAACATCATGATTCAATATAACGTTTTTTTGTTGTTGCTATAAATCAGGATTTCCCAACCGGTGGGGAATTTCTTCCTATGGGGTAATCGTTGAATCGTCATTTTTCGGTGGTCAAAAGTTCTTTAAAAGTATTATTTTAAATACAACATGACATGTTCATCAATTTTTTTAAAAATCAATTCACATGGGCGAATACCTTATACCTTATACCAGGGGTTACCAACCTTTTTGGACCATAAAGCGCAATCTAAAATATTGGTAGGGCGGCGAGCACCACATTTTTTTAAAGTCTCAAAACCCAAAACTCGTTTTTTTTAGCTCACCGAGAAATTTAAAATCCTCAATTTCCTATACTTTTTCCCCAAAATATCTCCGAAACTCATTTTTTTTTAGCTCACCGTTTGAAATCTAAATTGGCGGGCGCATCGGAATCAGTCGGCGGGCGCCATGGCACCCGCGGGCACAGGGTTGGTAACCCCTGTCTTATACCTATATAACTACTGAAGTTTTTGTTAATTGAAATATGCTTTACTAATTTCAGTAAATAGTTAGTAAATAATAAACATAATAAATTTATAAATACATACCTATTAAAAAAGAGTTTCAACACTACGTGTATGTATGTTACTTCGCGAACACTTTTTGAATTGGACTATCTTGGGTAGGGTAGGAATTATATTCTGAACAATGTTGTAAGGGGGATGGAGCGAATCAGGTTGGGAGCCCCTGCTATAAATCATGCAATTTATTTTATCTGTGATATATTTATAGGTTATTATTATTATAAGAGGCGTAATTGTCCTAGACTTTTAACTATAATTACAAGTTACTCATTCACCAAATTATATTAATTGCTGGCAGCGAACAAGTGGTATATATATTTTACAAAGATGATAAGATTATCTTTTTCACAGGCGATTAATAACATAATCTGACTGAACTCTATCAATTTCGATGGGCCAGTTTTTGTTGTATTTTTTGCCAATATTTGTCCTTAACCTAAAAATATAAATACCAAATTACTAACAAGCCACATAATTACATTTCTCGAGCACGATTTGAATATGACTCTTCTCTTCGCAATGTTTTCAACAGAACATCAATTTAAATAAAATATATGAGATAACTGATTAGTTAGTTCAAGATTCGACCGTAAAAGCCTATGTATAATAGAAACATAATATGTTTTTATTATATCTGGTAAATTCGAACATTCAAAATAGAATTATGGTTTTTTATGCAATAAATAAAAAATATTTAAAACAAAATCTCTTTGTAGCATCGAGGTACTAGCGTTCGGATTGCTGGTACCTCAAAAACAGATGTGCACACCATTTTTAATCCAAGTGCCACTTTTCTAATGTTAAATAAGTGGTAATCAATAGAAAAGTAAATTTTCCAACAATTTCTAACTTATTTGTTCGCCATGTTGTATATACAAGTTCAACAGTACATATAAGTAAAACTTAATCACAATATCTTTTAAATATAATAAAACATATATTAGAATATGAATGACCTGTCGCAGTGAGCTCGAAACTCTAAGCTAAATTTTGGGTCGCTTGCTTCTTAAAAATTAAAACTTAATATATGCACATTGAAACACAAATACCAATATCGTTGTATTGTATGAAAGTGACAGGTATTGACTTTCAGCGACAGCAAGTGACAGTTCTGTACTGCTTTTAGTAGATACTTGTTATTTCACTTTGAAAAAGACGAATTTAAGGATTCCGTATTATTATTCTATTATTTCTTAGTTACATTAGCATTGATTTTATTATATAATAATTTATGCATTGCAGTAGTGTCGTAGTATTTGTTAATTTGCTTGTAGTATAATGTATAAGGTGAAGTGGAAACATGCACAATTTCGTAAATAGTAGACAATGCTATGCTTTTCTCTAGCCCACCCAAGATTTTAGGTCAGGAACCGCCACTGATGATCATCCGAGACGAATAAACAGGATATGGTTTGTATTTTTATATTCTTGTTTTATTACTAGTTTTTGGACTAGTTAACTTCATTATCGTGTAAAGATGTCCTTGCTACGCTTATATTACACATTACTTGTTTACGAGTGTCATAATTATATGTTTGCCCACGGTTCACCTTGTATAGAATGAAGATTTTTTAATCAAAAAAATTGCTAATGTTGTAACGAATTTTCCCAGCTCATTTCAAAATAATCCATAGCAAAGAGAACATTCTTCGCAATGTTGTGACAGAATTCCGTATTCAATAAACAAATCTTTGCATAATTTTTGTTTCTGGTGACAAAAATATTCTAAGAACGTGTTTATGGGAAAATATTATGTTAGACTTTATTGTAGATATTTGTAGATTAAAATTATTAATATTTTTGAAAAAATACGCTTGATGGATATTCAACGTATTGACGTTTTCGTTGACTATCGGGATTTACAACACGCGGCTTACATATCGACTGTGGAAAAGAAAAATGACGTAACCCACACATAGCAAATTGTACAGGAGACACAAAAAAACGTTTTTTGATGATTTTGAGCCAAAGGAAAATTATGTAATATAAACAATTTTGAAGTGCACGGAGACTGATAAACTGGTTCTTAATTAACTTTAATTAATTTAAAAAAAAACCTTTATTTCACTCTTTTTTCATGATTGCAATTTTTGCAGGCCCTAATTTTTTCAAACTTAAAAGGTAAATTTATATACTAATTCTGCATTTACAGCTTACATCCTTCTGATAGAACGTGTGTCAATTATGTTCATTCTGATTATCGAAAAAAAGCGGTTTTGGAAAAAGTGTGGGTTACGTCATTTTTCCTTTCCATAGTCGATATTGACATCTCCATGCCTATAATAAAACTGTTAATCTCAGCTTGTATTAAAATTATAAATAATTGAATAAATATGATTAACTTCATTTATCTTGAAACTGTTATTTATTCACAAGGTTTATTTTAATGTTGTAAGTTGGTATAAAACTAATTTAAAGATTTTTTTAATTCAATTCGAAATGAAAACTTTAATTGATTCATAATGATCAATGACCATGAACCCGAGAGTCAAAAGCAGGCGAAAAAAATAATGTTTTGACTTTTTGTCAACATCCGCGGTATTTTATACAAATTTTCGGAATAAATTTTAAAATGTTCTTGTTTGTGACAGTGTGGCGCCGAGCTGCTTTGGCTATATATTATTTGAATAATTGACAATCTTAATTATTAATCGAAAACTTTGTTTTGACACGTCTCAAGGAACTGGGTATATTTATGATCCCCAATAGTTTATTGATAAATAAATAAATGTCTTGTTTGGTGAGACACAGCGGCGTAGATACCTCATAGCAGTGTAATGCAATTTATGAGGGCCCAAATTTAATTGATACATTTACATATACACAGAGTATTATTTTGCAACGCACGAAAGTATTTTTATGTTACATACTTGAAAAATTAATCATTTTTAGCTCACTACCACTCAAGATGGAACCAGCGGGTAGCCACCTCATGTCAGAGTTATATTACAGAATACAATTTCTAACATTTAAGGGAGGCCCTTGCAGGAAGTTTACATAGAGGTCTCAAATTTATAGCTACGTCACTGGTGAGGCACATCAAAAACAAAAACGATTACGCGGTGTTAAAAAACATAGAGAATATACAAAAACAAAGGTGACGATTTATTTTAGATTTGTGTTACAAATATTCTCCGAAATATATATCAGTAGTCAAAATCAGTCAAAAAGTTAAAAAAAAAAGTTAGTTTAACATATGTACAGAGCCGGCGCCACCATGTAGGCGAAATAGGCAACCACCTAGGGCGCAAACCACTAGGGGGCGCATACATAGAATATTAAAACTATTTTTATATTTTCTGATAGTAATAAATACTAGTGTGTTATGTTGTATTTTGATGTTTGTATTTGTTCATTATAATTATGTATAGTATTCTATATGAATCGTAAAAGAGAGTTTGAGCGACTGAGTAACAGACAGTTCACGTATGAAAAATTCTGTTGAGATACCTCCATTAGGAGGCTATATGCTCCACATTGGGAGCTGACATGAATTATAGAAAAATATTTATAATGATCCCGAATTGTTTTTTTCATTATTTCGAAAAAATTGGACCATTTGTTAAAAAGTGGACTTGCCAATAACCGTTGCCTAGGGAGCCAAATAGCTTCGCGTCGGCACTGCATATGTATGTATTGTCTTTAACACGGACGCCGCTAGTTTGTGTGCCGAAAGTAAGAAAAACTATGTATTCTTTTACACATATATATTTCATTTTGTTGACGTATAATATATTTAAAAAATAAAAAGTGCGTTTTGGTTGAAATGAAATTATTTATTAAAAAAAAACATGTCACTGCTTAAGCGCGACAACGGCTCCATGCTATTTTTTTACAGATAAAGAATGCTTAACTCAATTGGGATGTTTTGACAATCCTATTAAGTAAGATTTTATCAATGGCTTGCATTTAACCGGTCTGAATTTTAATACAGTCTCGGTCATAATTTTTATCACATTGGTCTGAATTTATATTACATTGGTCAGAATTTATATTAAATGGTCATAATATATCGGTCAGTGTACAGAGGGTAGAATAAATAATTAATGGCTAGAATTTATATAAAATATTCATAATTTAAATGATATTAAAAAAAAACCTAACCTAACCTAACCAAAATGGTATGACAGTATATTATTTTTATTCTGCCCGTTCATATTTTTATTCTGACCAAAAATTGAATTTTATTCAGATCGAAAGTTTATTTGAATTCTGACCAAAAATTAATTTAAACTCTGACCATTTATTTTGTTTCCTTTATAAATTATTCGAATGTGTGTAAATAAGTCACTTAACAAATTTGTCTTAGTTATAGATGTCTCTGTATACCGTTTCACTCACCCTTTAATCTGCATTATTAATAATTAATGATAAAAAATGCTTCTTTTCCCAAACCACTAAAATAAATGCAACAACTGAATTCTTCCAGACGACGAATTGATATCCAAGAATCCAGGGGTGGGCTCGGAGGGGCTCGCGCGAGCCCCTTGTTGAATTTCACTGAGGCCGGCGAGCCCCTTGTTAACTCAAGAGAAAGAAATATTCTCATATCAAATTAGTATATAATTGCAATTTATAATTTATATATTATCTACGACAGCTTCAGTATACATAATAGTCCATTTTTAGCTATTTACATTAATAAGTTTACGGTAAATTGCATATTGTTACATATTATAAGTGTATTAAGTAACAATCGATTGCTTATTTAAGTATTGTATATAATTGAATAGGAGCAATTAGAAAATTTACTCCTTCCTCAGAGCATTGAGAATTGCTTCGACATTAAGCGAGCCTCTTGTTAAAATATTGGCGGCCCACCGCTGCAAGAATCTCATTGTGTATTTACCTATTTTTTTCAATTGTATTACTTACACACGTCTGCTAGTAGTGAAGATATAATGTAGTCATCTGCTGTAGTTCTTACTCATTGTTAACAATCACTGCATGTCAATAAATCTATACTAAATAACCATTAACCACGTATGTTTGATCAGACACTGTGTAAGGATAACAATTTCTGAGGACTAAATAAATATTAATTTAAAATGTTCGAATCAATCATTATAGTGTTGCGAGCAATGTCGTGTCGGCGAGCCTTAAAACATCAAAGGCGAGTAAGTAATCGATGCCTTTACGTGATACGCCATTAGTGCAATTATTACACAATGGGAAAATGTCAAGAAAAATCCCAAACCTATTACAATGCGACACCATCTTGTAACGCTGCGTGCCAGATTTATTACAAAGATTTCTTTATATTATTTTATTTGCACTAGCATTTTAAAATTGTAATAAAATGACGATTTAAAAATATTTCAAAACACACATATTACTTTCTGCTGAATGTAAAACGTTAATATTTATGACTGTGATTTCAATGAATGTGAAAAAAGAACGTGTCCAACAAAGTTTTCTCTATTAGCATTCGTATATGTTTAATTATTATCAATTCATATCCAGTGCTGGCGCGATGTCATTTGGCGCCCTAGGCAACGGTTATTGGCGCGCCCTCTTTTTCACAAATAGTCACATTTTTTTCGAAATAGTAAAAACAATTGGAATCATTAAAAATACTTATTGATATGTCCATGACCGCTCCCAATGTGGATCATATGGCCTCCTAACAGAAGTATCTCAACATAAGTTTTTTACATGAACTGTTTGTTACTCAGTCGCCCAACGTCTTTTTTTGAATCATATAAAAATAGATACATAATTACAACGAACAAATACAAACAAAAAAATTTACTACACATTATTTAATATTGTTAGAG
This sequence comes from Himalopsyche anomala, assembly GCA_031772345.1. Taxonomy (NCBI): domain Eukaryota; kingdom Metazoa; phylum Arthropoda; class Insecta; order Trichoptera; family Rhyacophilidae; genus Himalopsyche; species Himalopsyche anomala. The sequence goes on from CM062824.1 coordinate 21,529,866, forward strand.
TATATAAAAAAATAACAATATTCCACTTATGCGCTCCTAATTATTTGCACCCTAGGCGGTTGCCTATTTCGCCTGTATGGTGGCACCGGCCCTGTTCATATCACATTTAAGAGGCGTAAAAGTGTTTTACAGCTAATTATATTTTTTAAGACGTGTTTATTCTACCAATGTCTGTATCTTGAAAAATATGTACACAATTACAGTTGTTTACGAGATTCATCATTTTGTTTTATATCTATTCGCTGTGCTAAATCATATGATTTCTTAATTAATGGATCTTTTTAAAAAAAATAGTTATAGGCGATTTAGTTTTTATTCAGTAACCACTATTTCTTAAAGCAATTGAAGAAATAAAGATGGGACTAGGTTAGTTCTGGTAGTATGTCTGGTATGACTGTCAAAAATCAATGGTAGATAGTTGAAGTATCTATATCTAAAGAAATAAAAATAATCTTAAAAAAATACTTGGACGTTCATGTATTTCAATACTAATTAAACGCTTAAAATAATTTTACATAACTATTATAATACTACGCCGAATTATTTAATTAATCCTTATTTTATTTTAATAGCATATACGCATATAATTTAAATGGGTAAGGTCACCCCCAATCTGAAAGCTTAAAGTTAAACAACTTAAAGTGTAACTTTTCAGAAGGACCAAATATGCTTTTTGTTATTATGTAACTTTACAAAGCAGATCTTAGTGTAAAACCTAATGTTCCCATTTAGTAATTTATTGTGAACTGTATGTATCAATTAGTATCATCCTAAAAAATAACAACTTTGTGTAGTTAACGTTAAACTTCACTGGTGATTTAAAAATAATCTAGAAAAGATTGATATATTTTTTTTTAACTAACTAAAGCTGAGAATGTAAAATAAAGTAATCATCAAAAAAACGAAAAAAACACTTTTTTGTATATTACGCTGTTTGACTTTAAGCCTTTTCGTCCATCCAGGTATGAAATAATATGTATATCAAATGTAACAGGACGGATGAAGACCAGAGATGAACAACAGAAGACGGATGAACACAAACCTACATGCCTAAAAGTCGCGATAGGCGAAACCCTGGTCGTTAGTGACGAAACTTACAGATAATATGTATGTACAATTTGAACGATTTAATTTTTATCTTATAATAAACATGTTATTTCTATTCGAAATATTTATAAATTTATTCTCATATGGAAACTATTGGAAAATAACTGTTCAAGCATTAATGTTTAAACAAAATAAAAAAAATGAGAATACAAATTTTCGAAAGTGTTATTCGATGAAAACATAACTTTTAGCGATTGAAAATATTTTGTGGTTTCAACTTTCATCGAATTCGTCAAAAAGTTTTCATCGGTAAAAACAAAGAAGTAAAAGTACCTCATATGTCAAATTTATCATAAATACCAAATAAAACTTTCTTACTTAGATGAACGGTTGATTTATTCAATAAAGCTTGACAATTATTCAATGGTGCATAAAAATGCAATCATCCAACACCATTGCGTTGGCAATATTAATTTCATAGTCTGTATTATGAAAGAGGAAAAGTGAATCGCACATAATTATATAAATGAGTCAATAATATACCGTCTTTTATCGAAGAAATTATACAACTTACACGATTACACTGAAAATTCGGACAGTGGTTTTTGGAGACTTCGATATAAATATTTTTTTCCTCAAGCTTCCTTTCCCTCTTTAACGGCTGAAAAATAACAGCAAACAAAAATATCTTTACCTCCAAAAGATGACCATAGGTAGAATAATAGAAAAAAGAAGAATGAGGTACCCTGAAAATAGAGACTCACCAAACCATGTCATCTCCGAACCAGAATTAAAACTTCTCTAAGCCATATCAAAAAATAGAATTTTTTTTGTACCACTTCTGCGGAAAAAAAATCAACCGATAAATTATAAAACGATACAGGGTTATTTATTCAAAATTAATTAAGTAACAAGTAGTGACAAACAATTGGTAGAATTTATAAATAATGATCGATGAATGTGGGACATCTTATAAATAAATACTACTAATGTGCAATCAAAAATAAAACTAGATTAAAAATGAAATTTGTTGAAAAGGTTCCGTTATATTATACATGAAGTGCTTGGGATCAAAAATTACCAGATCCACTTTTTCCTGAACAAAGAAAAACACACTTTACTGATAAAAACTTTTCGGTTAAATATGCTTAAAAACATGATACTCTTTCTATATCTGAAAATTAATAAAATATCGCCAAATACAATGCAGTTAGTTCTGTTGGAAATTTAATTATCAATAGAAAAACGTCAACATAACATGTTTTTGGAACTTCTTAGAACAAACCATATAGCAGATTTGAAATATTGCCGAGTAATTTTCGTAAAATATATCGTAATTTGCATGAATTTTCGGTGTTCTTGATTTCAAGGTTGGATTTTTTGATACTTTCGTATCTGCAATTAAGCTTTAAAGAAAATTGCATTGTTTTTTGCGAGACCTAGTTAACTTTCAATGAAAAAAAGAGTAGCATATTATACCCAGATTTAATTATTAGGTCAAAATTTGGCTTATTTGCAAGGAAATAAATTGTTCTTTTGAATCAGAACAAAATTATAGCGATATCTCATTTTTTCCAAAACTGAATTTGGAAGTGTTTGATCTCAAACGCTTCATATATGCGTTTACAAAGTAAATCTTGAATAATTAATCATTGTGAAAATTAGTTAATGTTTTTTTAAAAATATATTTCATAATATAAAAAATAATTAGTGGAATAGCAAAATAAATGTTTCTATGCGGCCCTCAAGTGAAGTGAGGAAGAAGATTTTTCCCCCAATCCAGCCACAGAAGGGTATCTGAAATGATTTAAACGAAAACTATATCAATTATTACAATTAAAAGAATAAAACACTAATGTGTAATAATTCCATTTTTATTTGATAAGGTCACGACCGGTTTCTCTCATGACGAGCATTAACACATTTTCACCAAGTGTTGACAGTAAACACCTTAAAAGTGACTTTTTCAAATCAATCATTAATAAATATTTAGGTTAAATATAATAGAGACGAAGAAGCAAAAAAGTTTCCCCATTAAATAAATTTGAATTAGCAATGGTCGCGACGAGCGGAACCGGTCCTAATCTTAATACGCAAATTGTTTAATTTTTAATAAAATGTCTTTCTTCCGAGAAATGACAGAGAATATATTAAAAGTGACTTTTCTATACCTGCATTAGACCCCAAAACATTTATATGGATCCAATGAAAGTAGACAGTAATATGTATGTACATACACCCACACACACTACCTTATACCATTGGTATGGAAGAGACAATGACGTACGAATAGTAGTACAGTCCCCATATTGAAGTATAATATACAAAATATCGTAACAATATAATATGCACTCTTTGCAATTACATATATGGGGTAATTGAAGGCGTTTAAATATTCTAGTAGTAATAGTGTAAACTTATGTAAACAATAATGAGGTTAAATTCATGTCAATAGGTTGATTGATACGTAGTTAAAGTCACGCCCACTCAATTTTATTTGTACGAGGATGTGATATGATAAATAATTCGTATAAAATTAGAAAATTGAAAGGTTACTGACCTACAATACAAATGCCAACATTGGAAATGGGTTGATACGAGTGTTTTATGAATCGAAAGATGTTTTTTTTTATATCGTTAGATGTAAATAATGCAAAATGCATGTTTTGGTGAAAAGATTATGTAGATTTGTGATGTTTTCGAAATTATAACACCGTCAACAATGTTATTAATCTATATTAACTTAGCGAATTCAATATCGCACAAGACACTGTAGCGGTTTTCTTTCGATATGTACTAGATTCTAGAACTTAAAAAACATTAGCACAGATATAATTTAAGATTTCGACTGAAGGTGCTTGGTGGAATTTCAATATTAAATTTGAATCGTTCAAACTATGTACACTCCCACAGATTTTGTCACTAACGACCCGGGTTTCGCCTTTCGGCATCTTCAAAATGAAATATTAAACCTACCGGGATCTCCACTTCTATACCCTATATAAATATAATCATAAAACCTTTGCCGACAAACAAATAAATATAATTCTTAAACCACTCACTACTCAAATCTTTGGGCATTCCCATGAGCTTATCCTTTTCGCCAGCAATGACTTTAGACTCAGTGATACATTTATTTATTATATAAACACGAAACATTCATTTACTAAGCGCCAGTTCAAGTTCATCTGTGCACTTGAACGCCTGAAGATGCCGAAAGGCGAAACTCGTTAGTGACAAAATCTGTGGGAGTTTACATAATTTGAACGATTCAAATTAGCACAGATATTTAATCATTACTGTTTTAAGAACATATGTAACTTTAAAATTCTTTCATTACTCGCTCATCAGTGTATTTTATTTGGATTAACAAAATATAAGTTAAATTTTGCCAATTCACCACAAAATTTAATAAGTTAAATATTATGTTGTATTTAAATGAATGCATTGAAAAAATCAATGAGATGAATCAGAAATCTTCTACTAAAACAACGCAGTCATTTCATCGTGTTGGTTCTTGTGTTTAGCTAAGTGGACGCCAAATAGTCGCTGTTTTTTTAAATATAGAATAAGATGAATAAGAAAATGTCAAACATCGTTTCATTGTAGTATAAGCTTTAAATAATTTCGACAACCAAGTGCATTTGAAGTGTATAATTCAATGTAAAACGTATGACAATTACTGTCATTGTACTCGGAAATATGTGAACGAATGGTTGATTTACAAGGCTTTGAAAATGTCGGTAAAGAAAACATGAGAGTGATTTTAATATGATCCATGTGAAACAGAATGACGATTCAAGAGAATAAGATGAAAGTATTAATCTCAATAGTCACAACATGACACAAACTTTTTTTGAAACTTTATTGGTATATCGTCCAACGTTTACTCGATTATAACGATATACTGAATAGCTCTAAGAAAAATTCCGGCTGACGTTAGAAAATCGTTACAAGATTCCTGAAAACAAACCAAAACAACGGATATTATTGGTAAGAATTACTTGCTGTAAAAATTGACAATAGTATTTTAAAACGAAATAAAAATTAATATTTCGAATTGTCCCTGTTTTTAGTTTTTCTGTGGGACTCCTTTTCACCATTAGTCTGGGTACTGTATCTGCAATATTATAACTGAAAATTATGTTATATATTTTATGGATTACGGGTTGTTCGGTGTAAAAACCTTACATAAGTATATTTCAAAATAATTATCCCATTTTTGTTTCTTATTTGAATTAGGAATACAATAAAAATATTTAAAAGAGACAATGGTTTTAAAAGTAGCTTCCGAACATGTTTATCGTATAGATATTTTTTTAGTCATTTTAAAGCCGTAAAGAATTTTGTATCATTGAAAAATACATAACATGTCAGATGCATTTATAACTCAATCATTGTTTTTATTATCATTTAATGACTTATAATATGATAAGCTCATGATATTCGTGTCATTAAATTTATAAAGGAATAATTATCGTACTTATTTTCAAAAAAAGTGCATGCTTGTTTTTTTTTAATACAGTATTGGCATTTAAAAACTATTATTTACCGATATTACTTTGTTACAGATATTAAAATGACAAATAAAATATGTTCGCTTATACTTGTACCATCTACGGATAAATAAGACATAAAAACTTTAGTGTTTTGCATTATTGTATTTATGTTGTCTGGATATATTTATATTTAGGCATAAATAAACTAGTTTAATGTTGACGAAAATGTAAATGGTGACATGTTGAGATAATAAAATTCGTCCGAAATTAATGATATTCAAAAACGAGAAATATTTATTTGATTCCATAAACCTGTGAGAATTTTTTCATCATGATTTTATTGCTACCTGAAATCTAACATTGACGTACATAAATTTGGAAATAGTAAATTTGAAAAAAAAACTTATTTAAAAAAGTATGTACAGTGGAACCTCGATCTACCGTTCTCACATTGTTCGTTTTCCCGCATGGATCGTTTATTTGTCAAAGTCCCGGCCAAACACTCATAAGAACAATGTAAAAAAATCCCGCATTAATCGTTCCCCGATTTACCGTTTTCCTCGATCTATCGTTTAAATATGTTGGTCCCGTCACGAATATTATCCCGATTGACCGTTTTCGTTGAATATTTTTCATAAATAGTTTTGCCTCGCATTTCGTTTCACGTTTTTTTCAGTGGAACCCCGATCTACCGTTCTCGCTATCTTTGTTTTTTTGCATGGATCGTTTATATTTTACTCAACCAAGACCCCACCCCGTCATAACAATATTTAATAATTCCACGTTTATCATTCCCCGATTTACTGATTTCCTCGATCTATCATCTAAATATTATCGTCCCGTCCCAATTATTATCCCGATTGATCGTTTTTGTAGAATATTTATTTTTCGCTCAAATAGTTTTACATCGCATTTAGTTACATAAATAAATAAGATTTTTCAAAATTAAACTTTTTTTTGTTATTATTTGAAGATTTCCCGCATTATCGGTTTCCCGCATTTTTCGTTCATTTATTACGGTCCCTTAAAAAACGTAGAATCGAGGTTCCACTGTATATGAAATAGTTAATCCTTTTTCAATATCTATTAAATTCTCAATAAATAAATATTTATTAACTGGTGTGCTTTATTTCAAGAAGTATTATTTAAATTTTATCGCTAAAATAATATAGATAAGTTATGAATAATATTATTCAATCAATGGAAATCAAATAATGATGTTCAAATCGTACAATGTTTTTGAAGTTATTATAAATTATATTAAAGTTATAGAATATTTTTCATCGTAAATGTTTCCACGAAAATATATAAATACAATAATTAATTCAAACAACCGTTTAAATCCTACCTTGATATTACAATATTTACAAAAAAATGGTACAATTAAAACACACCCACGATAATATTCAAAAATATTTATAATGAACTTTGAAATTGGAATGATTATTTTATATTTATCATTCCGAATGAAATAAAACTGTTATTAATTAAAGCATTATAAATCAGTTGATCTTTTAGTACACTTCACTGATAGTGGTATGAAAAAATCCAGTTTACATGAACTTTTTATCAATTACCTACATATTATCAAAAATACTTATAAATAAATCGCTCTAAGCCAAATAACAGCAAAAAATATCTGCTTAATCACATCCTATTCCATTTATTATATATATGTTTATGCAGTAATTTTATTATTCCTCTGTAATGATGGATTATTTTTAGATGTGTGGTACCTAACACTTATTTAAGGTATTATTTTATAAACTATAGTTTAAATGATGACAAGAGAGCTATTTTTTTTTTACGAGGGATTAATTTATGCGATTTAGTTTTTTTAACCATTTCTCTAATCGCGTGTCATTATATTTGTCATGACCAATGATCCCTCTAAGGCAGTGTCTGCCAAACTGTGTGCCGTAAGAAGTCTCAGGTGTGCCGCGTTGGAAGAAACGTTAAAAATATTAATTTTAAATAATGCCTGAAAGCTGTGAGCTAAAAAAAAGGAGTTTTGGAGATAATCTGCGGAAAAGTATACCAAATCGAGGATTTCAAATTCCTCGGTGAGCTAAAAAAAAAAAAGGAGTTTTGGAGCTAATCTGCGGCATCTTGGTGTGCCGCGGTACTAGTTCCATTCATCAGTGTGCCGCTAAGGAAAAAAGTTGGGCAGACACTGCTCTAAGGCAAGAGGTTAGCTGCGCCGAAATTTCAAAGGCTGCGCAGAGGCTGCGCGGACCGATTAAATATTAATTGAACAACTGTAGTGCGCGCCAACTAGGAATGAGTGCGCGGGGGCTTCCCAATTGCTGCGCGGCCGCGCACGCGCGCAGCTTAGAAGGAACGTTGGTCATGACTGACTAATTGCAGGAAATAGTTAAAGCTTTTGATATACTGCCTACCGTTGTTAATTTATTATCGATCGTTATTTCCATACTCGCTCCATATGGTATGGCCATGTGACACCTCCATGTGTTCTTGTCTCCCGCCAGTCGTCCAGGACGCCGGAATACCACCGGACGGGAGAAGAAGCAGGTAGGGTTAAGGTCTTCCGGAGGCATCCGCAGCACGTGACCCAGCAAGTTTCTACGTCTCTCTATAGCTACTGACGTGACAGGGCGCTGTCTTGTATGTTCCCTAATCTCTGAGTTCCTCATGAAATCAAAGCAGAATTAAAACCAAATGCCATGTGCTCAACCCTTGCATTATATATGCACATATATATATATATATTGTTAATATAACTGTATAGAATTTTCTGTATTTATTAATCAGCTTAAGACACATGGAGGGAAATTCCCCTCCCCCAATTCCTCAAATACTTGAACGCTGGAACATTTCGTCGTTAAACTCTCTGAAGAGACAATAATTGTCAAATAAAGTAAAATTCACATTTAAGGTGTTCACCGTCAATCAGCGGTGGGCTGCCAATACCTTAACAAGGGGCTCGGTAAATCTTATTCATTTATTTGTATCCATTTTCGCTCCCAATGTGAAGCATATGGCCTCCTAATGAAGATATCTCAACAAAAGTTTTTTTTCTACGAGAACTGTTTTTTAATTAGTCACTCAACATTTCTTTTCTAAAGAGAGTAGTAGGGATAGAATGATAAGGCTAAGACAGGACTAGTGATTACCTCGAACCCATGAGGTTCAGCACGGAAGCCCACAACGCTGAATGAAAAAATGAATTGGCTACTAAGTCTTGTTTCATAATAAAATTTAACCATCTACAGAGATTGCATTTATGTGCTGATTTGATCTAAGACGAATGATTTTCTTATCTTAACAAGGGGCTCGCCGGCCGCTCTGAAATGTAACAAGGGGCTCGCGCGAGCCCCTCCGAGCCCCCTCCAGCCCACCCCTGCCGTCAATTCTAGATAGAAAGCCATTGTAATAAAAAAAAAACACACGCAAACACTTTTAAGTACTTATTCCACATTTTCAGTAAAGATCAGGGCCGGTTTGCTTGATCCCGCGCGTAATCAGCTGATAAAAAAATAACATATTAGCTCACTGTATATGTTCATCTGTTGATATTGCTCGTGATGAAACGTGAAACCATTCCTGGTATTTTTAAAATGTGCAATTAGTACAAAAAAGTTTTTTTTAGTACTCTGGTATTTGATAACAAATCAGTTCGTCTAGACCAGAGTTTCCCAGCGGGGGCCCTGTGGCCCCCTGAGAGCCACAGCTTGTTCCAAGGGGACCACAAGGTATTTTTTATGGGAGCCATAGTACAGCTTAGGGGGCCACGGGCAAATTTTTCTAAATCTGTAAATTGTTGTGTTTTAAAATTTAGAATGTCTGAGAAGAACTAAAAAAAAAAACCTGTCACGGTGTTTATTTTGGAAAATCCACAAATTCTTTGGTTTTATTTTTCGAAATTTTTGGAAGGGCTAAAAAAAACTTCTCACGGAGTTCATTTTGAGAAATCCAAATCTGAAAATTCCTGAGATTTTGGATCCGAAGTTCTTGGGTTTCTTAAATTCGAATTTTTATGGGAAGACAAAACAGGTGTGACGCCACAGAAAAATAAAGACACTCAAAAGATGCCACGGGCCCAAAAGGTTGAGAAACACTGGTCTAGAACGTCTTTATTGATGAATAGCTCTTGCTATGCAAAGAAGACTTAATACCTGCACATTTATATTATATTATTATTATGTGGTGGGATGGGTACGAAACGAACGATATTCCTACTCACGAGTTAACCTAATTTAGTGAGTGGCGTTTGCACGTTTTGTTGTATTACCACGTGAAGGATGGATAGATAGATAGATGGGCAAACCGTTGCATTATTATGCAACAAGACCATTCCAAAATCGTAAACTAATCGTTTTCTTTAGCATTAACACTGCCAAGTTAATGTGTTATTTCATTGAAAAACAGAAATAATATTCGTAAAAGTATCAAGAATTGATTAATTATTATCGATTTTCATATTTTTATTACAGTATAATCTCAATAACCTTCGACAAATTTACACGGTATTTGGGTCAAAATTGAGTATGCTTTGGTGAACCAATTTCCAGTCAGTGTTTCGTTTTTTATCTCCGCTCTGCGGTTTTTATTGCAAGTAAAATAGTAAGAAGTGTTTATTAAAAATAACATTGTTCATTTCTCTTAGTGGTATCATACGAAGAAAGTTTTAATTACGCCGATCGGAAGCAAGGAATATATTACAAAAATATAATTTCATTTTAAATATTACGAAAAATCGAGGAGCCCTTTCTCCCGTGCTGTTGTTGATTTATGTTTTATTTTCTTAATTATCAGATTAAATTAAAGTTAATAGTAGATAACTATTCAAATTATGTATTTGTTAAATGCAGTTGATTTACTTTGGTACATATTTTTTTAAACAGAAATAGTAATTTACTTAGAACGTCTTAATATGCATTTTGAGCGATAACTTGCACAAATATGCTATTTTCCATAATGAATATTAATGCGAATAGTGAAAAAATTACATTGGTTATTTTCAATTCAATGACGCAGTGGTTAGCGTTGTGAGCTTCCGTGTCGGACTTCACGGGCTCGAGTCCCAGTACGAGCAGCATTTATCGATTTCTGTTCGAAGGCATCGGTTTTTTTGATGCCTAAAAATTCCCTCACACCCTTTCCGATCTTTTAATAACTGGGTATAGTTAACCACTACTTCTGTCTTAGCTTTATCCTTCTATCTCAATGAATAATAGAGGTTGAGCGACTGAGTAACAAACAGTTCTCGTAGAAAAAACTTGTGTTGAGATACCTCCATTAGGAGGCCATATGCTCCACATTGGAAGCGGACATAGATAAAAAAATCCCTACATCATCACATTTCGTCACAAAATGTTTTACCCTATTTTTTTGAAAATTAGTCATTTGCCCTTTCAAAATGTGATTTTTTGGAATTATACGAACAGTATTTTAATAAGGATCGTTTATGAACCTCTGATTAATGAGAAATATTATTGTTTTCGGGATTGGTCGATGCTCTACTCTTTTAATATTAATTTATGAATTGCAACGAAATAAAAATGCATTTTTTACATAAATAAAGGAACAGCATTTAATTCGATGGTCATTTTTTGGTTCATTAAGCCTCATATCATTAATTGTTTTTCTTTTTATAATAAAAAAAGACAGAACGAACGAACCTTGTTGCTTACATTTTCTTGAAATTTTCATCATAAGTATACAACTAATATTATGGAGCAGAAAAAATATGGCAGCATTTGATTTTTGAATAATATAAACTTTTAAGATGATTCTGAAATCAATACAGTTCTGTGACAAAAATTAAAGATATCTATCTCTAAAACGATATGAGTCTCTTTGTCCACACAACCACACAGCTGAAATGTAGCAAGTATTGTTATAAAAAAAATATAGAACAATATTCTGTCAATATTTGTCTTAACGCTCGTGAAAAATCTATAAATTTTACAAAAATAACTTTACCAAAAAACTCTTATCTTTATTTAAATTCACAAGCCCAAATTAGTTAGTGCGTCCCTGCTAATTTATGTAGTATATAATTAATTATGGATGTAAATTATCTCGTGGGAAGTAAACTGTAATAACACTAAATCCATGACAGTATGTGTTAAGTCATTTAGCGGCTTTTATTTCGTAATATGTGATACTTCAGAATAATTGAGATATTATTATCGTTGAACAAAATAATTAGCACGTTTAAGAAGGGTACATGCGACTAGATTGTTATTTAAATTTGTCAATATATTTTGAAAAAAAATATATTTTTTTTTTATTATGTGCTTTCGTGTCATTTAATTTTTTAATTTTTTAGCCTAGAAAGAATTTTCTTGGAGTGAAACAAAAAAAATCGGATTCTAAAAGAGTTTGTTTTTGCTTTCGTATCGAGGAAATGTATATCTTGGTTAAAAAGTTTTCGATCGGAATCTATAGCCGAGAGGTCAACTTCGTTTTTTTCTTGGTTGATTCCCAGTGCAGACACTGTCATAAAAAATATTTTTCGATTGATTTGAAGATGCGTATTCGAATGCATCGATATATATATATGACGTCTTAACTACCTCTCACCTATGTAGTATAAAACACGAAACGAAGTGAGAACGATTAGTTAACTTTTATTCTTATCCTTGTCCCATCCTTCTCTTCTTTATCTTTCCCAAAAGTTGAGCGACTGACATATCAAGCAGCTCTCATTGAATATTTATATTGTGATATTCTATGAGTAATTTATAAGTTCCACATTGGGAGTGGATATAGTAAAAAGTATTCTGGTAAGCATTATTGACAAACGCTGGTTTTGCGTCGTTACAATATCAGTTGAAAAATCAGTACAATAAACTTTACAGTTATTTCACCACAATAGGCTGTTAAAATGAAAATGGCATTTATAGTCCGTTGGAAAAGATGCATATCTCATTGAAAGACACCAAAATTATTTCACTTTTACGGTATTCACTGTTAATACTTGGTGGAAAGGAAACCCGTCCTGATCTTGGTAAATAAAAGTAAAAATAAATACAAAGGCATATTGTGTATTTGTTAAAATTATTTCAATTAATTTTTCGATCGACTCCCTACATCTAATCCTGAAAAGCAGGGCGTAGCTAGTCTGATTTACAAACCATTAGTCATGTCCTAGACCAGGCTCGGGCAAACCGAGGCCCGCGGGAAAAGATTCACTTTTTTATCTTTTAACGCCTTTTTTAAAAAGATTGAAAATAAATATAATAATTGTTATTTTTGGATCAACCTACTTATGTATGTGAACAAACATTTTCAATCGTGAACCTTAATAAAAACTCTTTACGATCAAACATCACCGATGAACATTTACAATCAGTTTTAAGAATCTCTGTAGAATAAACACATGAATTTAAAAAAATGTTAAAATATATAAAACAGTTCCATTCCTCTCACTAAATTGTTTTTTTTCATGATTACAATAGTGTACATATAAAAAAGGTATTTTACTTGCGGCCCGCCGCTCATTTTGAATTCCTAAATTTGGCCCTGCATCCGAAAAGATTGCCCCCCCCTGTACTAGATCTATACTTTTGTCTCTACTATTTTCAAAAAACTAGCGACTGAGCAACTGAATAACAAGAAGTTTCTAGAAACACTTCTGCTGGGATAAACTTCGAGGCCATCTGCTCCACATTGTGTGCGGATATGGTTAAACAAAATTAAAGATTTTAAAAATAAGAACGAGAGATGTTTTTTTTTTTTTATTTTCATAAAATTTCGATTCCTATTTTTCACATCACTACCGTAGTTTGTACGTATAAAATATACTTACTGTTAATTTTTTATATGCCCAATATCATCGCGATTAAAGTCGATTTTTCACTAACCGTTGCAGTAAATACACACATTTTCGTGTCGAACTTGCATATTGACGGATGGTAGTCACGGTTTTTGTGTTATTAAATTATTAAAAAAACTAGTAAAAAATAACAAATACAGCCACTAATCAAATAAAACACTTTTCAGAATCGGTCGGTTTTCAGATTCTAAGTTTCTGCGCCTATTAATAGTGCGCATGATGTCATACCATGTTTGGCTGATAAACTTTTTTTTTTAATTGTAGGTATATTAATAGAGATTATCAGGGCTGTGAAGTCGTGTAAAAAAAAGACGACTCCAACTCCGGGGAAGTTTTTTAATAATTTCATTTTAACTTATATACATACATATATCAGTGGCGGATTATCTGGCGCTTGGGGGCTCCGAATCATGGGGACCTCAAAGATAGCATTTATTATATAAAACCTTACATTTTAATTTTAATTTCAGTTTTCAATATTCGTTATTATTCTTTTATATTATTCGAAAAGCAGGGCCTCCAAAGTTTATTGCGCCTGAGGCCTCCAAAGTGCTTAATCAGCCACTGACATATATACACATATGTATTCCATCAGATTATCTTTAGTCAGTCAAGCATGCAATTTCAACACTTTTGATATTTTTTTCGAATACACATAATTAAATATATTTTTCAAAAAATTCGAGCCGCTCATTTTTCACGTCTCCGACTCCGACTCCACAGCCCTGGAGCTTATACGAAATAGTTGACTATTTTAATAACCCAAATTGTTTAAGTAACATAGTTCTCAAAGTATTTGTTTTGCACGCTTTGGTTCAGAGGTCTCGTGTAATACATAGCTGTTTCAAATCTCAAGATCAGCATTGTTTTAAAAGTTTTAATGCAATTTCACTCCAAATCAAAAGAACAATTATATAGCAACATTGTTAGTTTCGAGGATTATAAAGCAGCCTTATCACCCAGTAAATCAGTTTTGTTGAATTGTACATATATATATCGACTGTGGAAAGGAAAAAGGACGTAACCCACAGTTTTTTCAAAACAGGTTTTTTTCGATAATCACTATGTATCAAACTTGATAAACGTTTTATCAAAAGGATACAGGCTGCAAATGCCGAATTAGTATCTTAATTTAGCTTTTAAGTTTCAAAACGATGACCTTGTAAAAAATTAAAACCAAAAAAAAGACTGAAATAAAGGTTTTTCCTAGACAACTTCTTTAATTAATATTAGATTATGTCAATTAAACACCAGTTTAATTAAATAACTATTAATTAAACTCCAAGTCTCCGTGCACTTCAAGGTTGTGTATAATTCATTATTTGCATATGTCACAAAAGCATCGAAACACGTTTTTAGCGCCTTCTGTAAAATTTTATATGTGTGGGTTACGTCCTTTTTCCTTTCCACAGTCGATATAAAATCATTGTAAACCAAACGAGACTTTTTATATCAATATCCACTCCCAATGTGGAGCATATGACCTCCTAATGGGGGGAATCTCAACAGATTTTTTTCTACGAAAACTGTTTGTCGCTAAACCTCTCTTTTCCAAAGAGAGTAGTAGGGATATAAGGATAAGGCTAGAACAGGACTAGTGGTTAACTAACGATATCGCTACGCCCAATTATTGAAGGATCGGAAAAGTGGGAGGGAATTTTTAGATTTTTATCACAAACACCCATGTCAAAAGACAAGCTGGTTGTTGAGTATCCCACCACCACCCGTTATGTATATGCAGCAGCATTTTCACGACCGCCTTCCATAACGCAATGCGGTCAAGAAAATAAAATAGTTTATTCATATTATTGGCCCGATACAGAGCTGCACGGGACCTATCTTTTAACCATGCACTGTTGTGCTTAAAAGATAAAGATAGAAAGAAAAAAGAGAATGTGACTTGCTCAGTCATTTAGTTTAAGTGATATTAAGTATCCTGTGTATCCGTATACTGAGAATCCGCCGTGGCGGAAGAGTTTAATCTACTCCGCGTTGAATTTAAAGAGGAATCAAGAATATCGCGTTCCCTCCAACAGACATCTGAAATTGAATTGATCGAAAAAATGTTGTTCGTACTGACACTCGATCCCGTGAGATCCGGCACGGAAGCCAACAACGTTAACCGCTGCGCCATAGGAACCGACAAAACGAGACTACCACATATAAAATAATGCGATATTATTATATTTTATTCATATTTACAATTATACTATTTTTTAATATCTTAGATATTCAGCAAGAATTAATATTATTTTTGTTTATTGATTTGGCATTTACTTGGTAGAACTCCATTTTAATAGGGTAAAATATCAAGGTATTTCAGTTCTACAGTTTTTTTTTATTTTATTTTTTAAGTTAAAGGTTGATAGCTATTTCGGCTTACGCCATCGTCAGAACTATGCTTTAAACGTACATTTACTCAGCTATATATACTGTCTAAGAAGAGATACACAATGCATCATATTATTTACTCTAACATACTAATTCAAATTCTAATTACAATATTGCACTTATTAAATGTGATTTCAGTGTTACAAAGAAAGATAAGCAGTCTAGGTTTTTAAAAACATTAATTAGAATAATTTATTAATTAGAATAATAATTATTTTTGTCATTAGATTTATTTATTAGTGTGAACGTGTTACGTACATTTTTTTTTAATAAATGGCTAATTTGTATTTCGACGTTTTTTCTACAGTTATCTTTTTGTAAAAAAATGCGTTATTCATATTACGTACTCAGTAAACGTCTAATGATTTTGTTTACTTTAAAACAAATCTATCCGATAGAAATTCTGCCAAATATAATATTTTTTTCACTATCTCGTTTTCAGCGAAACAATCTAGTTTTAAAAAACTGTTCCAGTGTTAAACATTATAATGTATTCATGTTTATCTATTTAAATTTTTGATTTTTAATGAGTGAAGATAATAATAGTGGATGTTATGTATGCATCTTTAGTATTATATTACAATTTATTATTATTTGCGAATTGAAATCTCTTATCCGCAATAGCTTATATCAGCGTTCAGCAAGCTTTAGAACCTCACGGACCACTAAATACAATACATCATTTTTAATTTCACGGATTACCATTTAGATTTTTTAAAAGTATATATGGAAACAAGTTATCAAAGAACACATAAAATGCACCTAGTTCATAAAATAAAACCATTAATTGCAAGCAAATATTTAAAGTTCAATTAATAGTGCAAACATTGTAAAAACAGGAAAATTAAAGATGGTTTCACATTTCTCTGGTCTCGTATTTTCCCGGTCAGAATTTATATTAAATAGTCATAATATATCGGTCAGAATAAATAGTCATAATTTAAATGAAAATTTAAAATAACCTAACCTAACCGAAATTGTTATAAAATATTCTGACCATTTAATTTGTTCCCATTTCTCTGCGAATCACCGAAATTTTCTCGCATACCAACACTTTGCCAACAATAATAATTTATATCATTTTACAAGATAAATAAATATTGTTGATTTTTATTCCACAGATTTTTTTATAAATAAATCATTGGATGTTGTGATTTACTGTCGTTGCTTTATTTGGTCAAGATTGCGAATGTATATAAATGTGAATATTTCAATATTAAATAATAATTCTATTCGTTTTATATTTCGCGTAGTTTTTATATGAAAGTAGAGTGATGTGTGATGCATTTACCTTGATTTATTTGGGTGAGTATGTGAGCAGTACACTCAGAATTATAACGTATAATTTATGTCGTGATGGGCTTGTTTTTTATAAGAATCATAATTATAATGTATGTAAAAGGGTCAAACGTGATTCTTTGAATATAGTACTTTGCTAGAAGCCGTAACTAAATAGGCTCCTGAATTTCAGTGGCGTAAAACACTGTATCTAATAGGTTTAGGGTTATATCATCCGAAAGCTCATAAAAAATATGTTACACTATATTATATAATCATACAACTGTTCCATTAATGGAATATAATTAAGAAATTTACCAAAAAAATAATAGAGTAACGATCAACAATATTTTAATAATCGTTGAGCTATTCTCCCTCATATCTGAAACCGTATTGCAATGTCGCAAAGCACAAATCAGACGGAAGAAAGTATGGATAAGGGAATATAACTTGCATTGATTCTGTATTTTTTTTAAATCCGTATCCGCTCCCAATGTGGAGCATATGGCTTCATAATGGAGGTATATCAACAGAATTTTTCTACACGGTAAGAACAAGACTAGTGGTAAGATAATCGGTCTCGCTACGCCCCGTTATTTTAGAATTTGAAGGGTGAGAGGGAATGTTTAGACATCCCAAACATCCATGCCTTTAAACAGACATCGAATTGATTGAAAGAATGCTGTTTGTACTAGGATTTAAACTAGGTCTGGCATGGGAACCAACGACGTTGACCACTGTGCCATGGACCCGACTTATGTAAACGAATTCCTCTTCTATGAAATATATTTGTTAGCAAACTTAAGCATTTCACTTATTCTAAAAAATATATTACATACAATTTAAATACTGCAGGGCAGGGCTGTCGATATATGCCCCGAGATATATTTCTGTTACTTTTAGAATTTCTGGCTCTTTCAATAAATACGTTTGTAATTTACTTTTTCACGCCAGTAAATTTTCTGACTACTTAAAAATGCAACAAAAATCCCCCCGTTGAGATCAACTGGCTTACAGCTAGTCTTTATTATTTATTTACCGCGTCCGAATTGTTTTATTTTCTATTCGAAAATGCCACCCAAAAAAGTTTTATCTCAAACAAATTCATTCAGCAAAAAATGATGGTGAACTTATCAATTCATCAAATAGTATATATTTTCCATTTAATGCTGTTTAAGACAGTTGCTTTAAATATCCAATGTAATATTAAAACACCTTTCGATTGAGTTAATGTTGCGCTTTAGTTTAGCTTAAATATATCATCATTTAATACCGCACTAGTGATAGGTTAAAAATGCATCGTGTGAGACGATTCATAAGGAAATGATTGTAAAATTATTCAACAACAAATATTAAGCTAATTCGGTTTTCGTTTATAAATGGACGTTAAAATACTGTTTACGTCACTTGGTAAATCTATTCCTTAATTCTTAACGAATTATATATTTACTTTGCTACCTATTTAATCCTGTATTGTAGATTTGGAGTCGACATGAAGTTCATCAGCTGAAATTTTTATTCGGTCTTCAGTGAAACCAGTTATATTTATATGCAAAAAAAATATTTGAAGGAAGTGCTGCATTTTTTATACAATTAACCTTGTATTATATTCTAATTCTAATAGGTCACAGTGAAATCAATTAAAATCGTATTGATTGGTTGCCAAATATGCGTTGCTTGCAATAATTGCTTCGTGATCGTGATACAATTTTAAGGACGCCTCTGACGTGCCTGTTCAGTTATGATGCATCTTGCAGGTGGATACTGTTGATTTTATTGTCATCTAAGATATAATTAGAGCACGAAAATTCACAAATCAAAATAATAGCGATTAATTTATAATAACATAATTACATTAATATTAAAAGAAACGTTTAGTATATGGACTATGTCTCAATTACTATAATCACCAAATCTCTAACTTCATGTCGACTTTTTTTCGACGTCAATTTTTTTAAATTTTTATTACTAATCTATTTCTTTAACTTCTATACCTATTAATTATAATCATAGTTTCTATGAGCAAATGAAAATTTTAAAGTTAATATGAGGGTGTATAATGAAATAATTAAAAAATATCAATAAACAACAGAAAATAAACATGTGAAATGTTTTACCTTGAAAATGAATATAGTTTATTATCTCATATGGGAGACGATGAATATTTATATTGATCATTACTTATAAGGAGTTTTGTCTTTGACTAACAAACTTTGAAAAGGGTTAGTCTGGCTTTACAACCCATATATATTGAACAGGTAAGTTTATATATATCGACTGTGGTATCAACTGTGGAAAAGAAAAAACGTAACCCACAGTTTTTTCAAAACAGCTTTTTTTAAATCACGATGTATACTCGTTTTATCAAAAGGATTTAAGCTGAAAATGCCGAATTAGTATCCAAATTTAGCTTTTAAGTTCGAAAAAAGAGGGCCTGTGAAAATTGCAATCAGGAAAAAGAACTTAAAAAAAGTTTTTTTTTTTTAATTTATTCAATTAATATAAGATAAAGTCAATTAAAAACCAGTTTTTTTAGTCTCCGTGCACTTCAAGTTTGTGTATATTTTATAATTTGCATTTGGCTCAAAATCACTAAAAAAACGTTTTTTGTGCCTCATGTAAAATTTGTTATGTGTGGGTTACGTCCTTTTTCCTTTCCACAGTCAATATATATATATATATATAAGCACGATTTACTTGAAACTGTTGCTAAGATATTGAGATGACGGCTAGATGATTTGGATGACAATGCGACAACATGTTATGAATGATTTTGGTTGCGTTTTAAATAACCTGAAAAAATATGATTTAAAATTTAGGGAACATTTTGTCACACAGTGTAACTACTTCAAACTGTTTAGACAACTTCATAAAAAAATTGAAGCTATGAGGAAAAAGGTGCAAAAACTTGCAAAAAAGCGACAAAAATCGATACGGCCAGCGTCAGTTGCTTGGTTGGATGATTTTAATCAACGAGGCTTTCCATTATTTCCCGAGTACCCTACGCAATAATCTGTCACGCGTTGTTTTATTTAATATCAAAAAAGAAGATGAGATGCAAAGTGTGATGATCGAAGGGAATTAGAGCCGGCCCTGGTCATCCCCACCGCATTTTGCCCCTCTTGCAGCCACTTCGTATAAAAGAGTTGCCGACTTACTATCTCGTTTATATCACTTTAAGTCAGTGCTTTAAGATACACGCAATCAAGGTAAGTTTGTGTTAAATACAATAATATTCAGTGTATTTAGTTAACAAATATATCTCGACCGGAATGCACTACAAAGTAACCATACAAGCCCAATAATAATATAAGAATAAATTGTTAAAAAGTTTAACACATTTTCAATTGTATTGACTTATTCAACATAATACAACTAAAAATCCCGGTGTTATTATAAAAATATTTGATCATTTTTCAAAGTGATTTCAGCGCGGCGCGGCGCTGATGTAAATTTACGTCCAAAGCTTTAGGATACAGCCATTAGATTTAGGCAAGTGGAATAAATGCGTGATTGCTATCCGAGGTCCGAGTAGCAAAGATAGCATTTTATACAAAGAAAAAGTGCAATGTGCAATTTTATATTCGGTGTATGAATCATGTGATCTCGAAAAATATTGAATCACCATTCTATTCGTAATTCATATCAAAATAAAATCTTGGTACGACTAGATGTGATTTTTTTTATTATAATAGAGATTATAAAAAAATCAATATGGATATCTACGTATATCTTATAAAAAAATAAAATTTTCAAAGATTAAAAAAGATCAATCTTATTTCCTACAAATACTTTTCATCTTTTGATAAAGTCACGAACATATTTTTTTTCTCAGTAAATTGATTATATATTTTTTAAGATATATTTTTTAACACGTGATTTGGCTATATTATTCTCTAATATCTCGATTTTTTATGGATATCAAATTGTACAAAGTATTTCAAACCAACTAAAATATGTAAAAGGGTGAATTACTTACTTTGTGTTGTCATTCGGAGTGGGAGTAGATCGCATCCCTTCGAAATTTTCCATTATACATTTTTTTTTTAAAACAATGTATTGTAAATATTTACAACAAATTCTTAAGTAGATCGTCCTACGTTAATCCTTGCCACTATTTGAAAGCTTTTACCGCTGATTTTTAAGGACATCGCACAGTAAATTTGCAGCGGTTACCAAATAAGTACTCTAGAAAGACACAGATTCATTTATTCTATGATATGTCTTATAGATTTTTTTAGTGTTTTTTATTATGCTTAAACTTATTAATACCGTTATAACCCAATAAATAAAAAATATGAATAATCTAATAAGCATTTATAAAATACCGGATATTTATTATAAATGACTCTGAATAAAAGTCATTTATTGATATACGACAGTCTTTGATTTATTATGTTTGCGCGTAAAAAAACATTAATGCTTTCCTGTAGGCGAAAATTCAAATGAAATGCAATAATATCGTTAATCGACATCATTAAAATTTTGGTGAACCTTAAGAGTCATTGACCTTTCTTTCTTCTATACGAACAGGATTTTTTGGAAACCGATACTTCTAGTTTTGTAACAGGATAGCTGATACACTCATTATTCACAGCCCTGGGGTTATTTTTGCAACAAGTTTTTTTAACGCTTCTTAAAAATCCGACTGGCAACAATGGCATGAACACATCTTACGTAAGACAGTGACTTATGTCTTTCTAGAAAATTGTGCCTTTTTGTGCTTTATCAGATGATGTGCATAATGCATTTTCAATAATTGCCTCATTTGCATTGCGGTACTTCTTATTATGTATGTATTTCCTGAGAATTATTGACGGCCATGAAGATTTTCAAGCTACTTCCAAAACAACTATTAGATCCGGTTCATTTTACAAGAATCGATATTCAAGTGTGCACTCCACATTCAAAAATGCAAATTGATTTTTTTTATTTTAATATGTTCCTCTGGAGCTTCGTGATTTTACGAATTGGGAGGTTTAAAATCAGATAAATAATGATTTAATGATTTCTCGACATTTTTGATTCTCGAGATAAGAGAATTCTATTTTCGTTCTCTAGGATACATAATCATTTTTTATTGTAATATTGTGATATGTATTTATGAATATCTGTTATTTTTTTTAAACATTGTCGTTTGTAATCTTAATATCATATATGAACTCTTTGAACTAACAATTATTTTTTTCATTAAATAAGAGAATGATATAGAGATGTGTATATAATACAAATATTTACTAAAATTATCTCGATATTCTCATCAGCAATTTCGTTAAAATAGAGAATCTCGAAATATCGAAGAGGGCATAGATAATTTCGATATTTTTTTTCAGAATTTCTCAATTATAATCAAATCTTTAATTATGGTATCGCAAAATCGATTACAGTTCTAAACATTTTTCGATATTAATTTCTGTTAGGAAAAAAATCAAAATTATAAGCATCGGGAATAATGAAATCCATTCATTCATTATTATTGTCACATGTATTATTTGTAATGCATAAAATAACTCTTTACAATATAAAGGTCATCGCGCTTAAAGCATCATAAAAAATAAATCACATTTTGTTCGACGGATAAAATAGTAATACAATAACATACAAATATAAATAACTTATTTTAAATCAAAAATCATTCATTGTATGATATGTTCATAAAATACCAAAAAATATCAGCTAATTATTCTTTCATGCTTTTTTCTCGGCCGATGCCATTGTTTTGATTTTATATGTTACAAGTTACATCACTATACGGTGTAACATTATATCACACGTATGTTCAATCACGTGCTTGCAAACAAGATATTTTTAACAGAGTTGAAGAAATACATTTTTTTATTCATATTTATACGTTCCATAAATAGATTTGTTATATTACCAGACTAGTTTATAAATATTTCATAAGATATAAATGGCGATTTTTCAGCAAAGAAATACCAGTAACGTCTTTATTAATTTTTAGCAAAAATTTTCGTATTTGCTTTACAAAATATGACATGACTAATATTTAATAATTTTATAGCAATATTTTTATCAAAAGTTAATTTCTTATGTACTATTTAAATATATCCATAAATTATATCACTCCGCACTCTGCTAATTCCACAACATTGTTTTATACGTTAAAAAGCTGATCTGGAAATGAAAAATTTCATACATCGAAATGCTTAATACTTCAAAAACAAAAAATTTATATTATAACGTTTTTTTTTATCAATATTGCCCATTATTGTTCATTTTTGATGATTTACGAACTAGGTCGGTATTTTTGTTTACGAGACGGTGCGGTACTCTTAGCGAATTTCATACACTGTCTTCGAGTTCTGTTGAAAAGTATTTAAAATGTGAATTAGTTATATCTTCATTTTATGAACATCCACTGCAACAATTCATGAATGTTTTGATTGATTGTTTTTTGTTTATGGAAAAACATTTCGATAGATTTCAAAACAACATATTCTAAAAATGGCACACCAATACCAGTTTAAAAAGCCTGCATTAGATAATGTTTACGTCTTTGTTGTCCAAGTCCATCAGCATCTGTGTCAAGAGAGATTGTTAGTGCTGTGTTTCGTAATTCAGCTTTGATTTCTTCGACACACACACACGGTGAAGAATGAGTTTCATTGCATCGGTACATAAAATTACGAACGCTCAGAAATAGATAAATCAATAATAAAATCAATAATAAACCATACAATACATAAAGAAGGTAATGCATAACAAAGTGCAGCAAGTGCAAGCCAGGTATGAACACATCCGACTACAACAGTACTTAAATCATAATCAAAAAAACTATTACTATTTCAAATCAATCTATTGACTGCTTAATCTAAATACAAACGCATAAAAAGTGAAATGGGAAGAGAATAAATTTAATTATTTCAAGTAGAAATTAACGATTCCAAAATATGCTTCGTTCCATTATTTGTAAGCAAATGTTTTTTCTGTCTTGAAAAGTTTTCCTTAATGAATTTGCCGATTTACAGATTGGCCAGCTGAAGTGATATTTAAATCACACTTTACTTATGCATACATTCAAATGACGTTTCGTTTAAAAATATATGCACACATCTGTTTTAACGAGTCGTAATTTAGTATTTTATTGAGAGAAATTTTAGAAAACATTTTGATAAAATGCATAGCTTTTGATGATTATCCAATATACCTGTTTGACATTCAACTCTCAAAATTAAAGAAACATGATAATTCTTTGAAATACTAATCGGGTAATTTAATAGTTTCTCTATCTATGGAAAATAGTGTTGCTGAGATTCGCGACTGATAAAATTTATGTTCAAGTTAGTACCTATAACTGTTCAAACTCAACAATATTTGTACATATACCAAAAACTTATGAAGTCATTTGACTGTCGTTCTGTTTATATTCAAATAGCATATTTTTCTTCCACAATAATAATTTAATCGGCTTCATTTATGATTTAAAAAAATATGTGGGTATTGCAGAGGCAAACAATAATCATAAGTCGTGTTGCACACAAAATATCATAATCGTTTCCATATGTACAAATAGAAAAAGGTTGGATAACAATCGTAATCGACCTTTAAGATCTTAACATTTCCACATTCCGCGATCGTGGAAATGTTTCACGGAATATTAAATCACTGTCATCGATTTAGCGGTCTATCAATTTATCGCTACATATCGCATTATATAGTATTATTATATTGAACAAAGGGATTGTCTATGGATATGAAATAGATTATCAAAAATCTATCGTGGTTATATTGCCAATTTCAATATCTATAACTTTACCATTGTCTCTCTGACATTAGTAATTAGGGATTCAAATCGAATATTCGAATGTATTCAGCACTTTTTTGAAAATCTAAAATTTGATAAATTATTCGAATATTAATTTTAAGTTGACAAAAAATATCAAACGGTGTCGCATTATACCTTGATATATTCTATTTTGTTTACATCGACACTTATACACTCACTCAGGATACGTGTTCACAATTCACAAGTCTGGCCAAAAATATTAAAATAAACATGATAGATTCGTACAATTTCTATTACGTTTTAATACTCAAAAAAATGTTTTCAGCAAATATTTAGAATCCCTACTCGTAATGCATTACATACGATGATTATTTATGATTCGCGACATAATGACTACCGTTTAAAATAATTTATAGGGTCGAGATTTTCTGTAAATTTAATCTAAATATGTGTGACACTGCATTCAATGAAGAATCTTATTAGGTATGTTAAAATATTGCTAGCTCATCCGGGTGGATACGAGTAAACGTTTTCGTTCAAGGTTAATAATAATTATGGTTGATTGTCTTTTTGTTTTTTGTTCAGCGACGGAGAGGTCGTGAGATGTTTGTTTCCGACTATGATTATTTTCATTATTTTTATAAACATGCCGACTGGATTGGAAAATAACCTTTCAACTTGAATAATATACAACATGTACCACTCGATGACGATGCTATAACGATTGGCAATTTTGTAAATGTAATCCATTTTATTACTCTCGAAATTTGTTATAATAATAACGATAATAAAAAATTTAAATATCAATTGAAATTAATACGTCAATGTGAAAACGAAAACATGTTTATATAAAACATTTTAAATACCCAATGCAGGATTCAAGAAAATAATCTCCTTTAGTCTTTAATCCAGTGTGAAACAGTTTTGCAATCTCAGTCAGTAATTCACATCTATATATGTTTAAATTATAATTATTATTAATCTATACAGTTCGATAATTTATGACATTATTTTATTGACTATTCAAAAAAACTCGCGCCCCTAGTTTAAACTATGACGAGGCAAACAATGGCATTCTGAGATAATTGGATTTAAAGATTGATACCGTCTTAACTAAACGTGATTATTTTTTTTTAAATTCAGGGTTTTGATTACATGCCATATTATTTTAGTATATACCTTCGATATAACTAAATATGTATTCTTATTTTGCCCAGGACGGTTATCCCACCGAAAATGCCTATTCTTATTTTGAAATTTCTTAATTAATATTGTAGAAAATTATCAATTTCATTAGAATATATTTTCCCAGCCATTAATTCATTAAGACTTGTGAAACACTTTGACGTTGTAGATAATAATGTTTTTAATCTTTCTGTGTTAATTCACTATTTTGCCTTGTAATAGTCTAAAACTAGGGGTGCAAATTATATGTTGATTATTCATTGTTCTAATTATCTTTATATGTAGTATCTCAAATAATAACATTGCCTTAAATTTTCTATTTAATCAATAAAAATAATACGTGATTTCAATCATCTTAGTCAGTTTTTGGTTTTTAAAGATTTTTTAACCACTATTTGGGACTTCTTTTTACTTTTCATACAGTTTCACTCTTGAAAGTTTTTGACATGCAAGGCCATGTTTGTGTTATATTTATAAACTGTCAATGTTATATATGTGTGCTAACATAATTGGTGAAACTTAGTCTTAATTTTTTTTTTTTTTTTAAATAGAAATGTTTTAAAGTGTAAATCTAACATAATTTTTGATCATTTAGTTACATGCGATTTATTTTATGGTATATATATCAGTGAATACTTTATTTTATAAATGAAAAGATAAAGATAAATTTTAGGTATTCGAGAAACATTATAATTCCTTGTGTAAAATTATAATAGCGTACATCAATTCGGTTCTGATCTTTAATTTAATGTAATGTCAACCGTGACTTGTAGTTAGTTATGTTTTTTCACGTCCGCCATTTCTTGTTGCTCATAAAACAGGAAAGAAAGTTTTTCGAAAATAAACTTGAAAATAACAAAAAGTTCCCCGCGCCTTAAATATGCTACGCATCAATTATTATTATTATTATCATTGCAGTTTTTTATCATGTAAAACTTATTTTATTATGTAAATTATGACAGTAATATCAGTGTAAAGTTTGTTTTCGGAATAAGCTCCGATGACTCTGAAACGTAAACTAAATATTTCAGATAGTTGATAGTCTTGAAAAAACAATTAAAATGTCTAGCCAATTCAAATGATAAAATGGCTGAACGTTTTGCTAATGTTTATATGAATGAATGGTAAAGGACTTTTAGAACAAGTGATTGTGCTCAGTATCGTTTTTACTCTATGCCAAAGATCAATCCTTAAGCCTTAGATGATATTTAATAAATTCGCCATCTTTGTTACATATAATGGTAAAGTTTGAATTAGTTAATAATGCAAGGGCTAATATTTTATGGCTACAACCAAAAAACTCATAATATCAGGAATGAACGAACGCAAAACGTAATCTAAAATCTCGGTAAGAAAAAACGATGTTCATTTCAATGTTTTTTGTTGTTGTTAATAATGTCACTCCATAAAGGATTAACAGTAAACAATAACAAAGCAATGAAATTGTTGTAGAATACATAATAAATGCGTAACTTATTATATGAAGATTGTTTTAATATACTTTTATAAACTAAATTTATTTCTATGGTTTCACTGAATTACTTTTTATTGTTTATTTCATGAGAAGATTTCAGTGGAAAATTTTACATGTCGTCGCTAAATATTTATCATATTGTTGACCCGGTATGCAAAAAGCACTTTACTAGTTTTGAAACAAGGTTAAGCGATTTTTTGTCGAACGAAAAAGAGGTTTGTCATGTCGATCACGTTTAGTCGGGCAGGTAAAAGTAAAAGCGAATTAGTCAGGTCGCAAAATCACTTTCTACGAGTTTGGCAATTGGACGCGTGTGAACCAGATAATTTGATAACAGACGCAGACAACTGCCTGAAGTCATTTTACGAAATGTCATCCATCGAGATAAATTTGCCGGAATCATTTCACACGCGGATAATGGTTCGTGATATTCATCTAAACATTCTGAATGATCGTGACAATTATTTTAAATATAAGACATTATTGTGGCAGACACTGCGGTTGTAAAATCGGTTATGTGAATAAATACGAAAAGTGCTTTTTCATGCAACTTTCTACGCCGTGATATTGACACACACAACCATACATGTATGAAATTATACAAAGTGTCATAATTACTTTTATGTAATAGACACCACTTTTTGCTAGTTCTCACACGTCAAGAAATGAGCAAACGAACTCTAAATAGGTAACATACAGAATACATGAACACCGACCACTGATTCGTTTTAAAAATATGAAATTTTAATATTATTTTATTTGTTGGTTTTTCAGTGATTTTCAAAGAATATATTGTAATTCAGTAATGTAGCAGTCTGCATATTTTTATTATATTCTTATAACAACTTATTTGGTTAAATAAATATTATTTACTGAAGCATTTTCATGATTTGGTACGCAATGCCCGCATATTATTTTTTACGGAAAATCAAGTTTCATTTTAAAAGAGTAGACAGATGAACAAAAACTTTGCAATGTTTTCTTCTTTTACAGTTCTTCAAGAAAAACCTTTTTATACCGATATTTTTTTAGATTTTTTACTTTTTTCTACGTAAGAAACAATAGGATTGTTCTATTTTTGAAATTTTATGATTTACGAGATTTTCACTCAATGTAATTAATGTTTTCAATACCAGTGGTCATAGACTGCCAGTGGTGTTCGTCAACCTGCAATAATCGTCGGCAAAGCCGAGTGCAACATTAATATTTCTAAGTTTTAATGTTTGAAACTTTATGTGTAGGAATCACGCTCCCTCTCTCATCTAAGAAATTAAAATAGAGTACACTTTGCCGTGAAAATGCCATTTTGGCTGTCCACCACAGTTATATGTTAAAATAAATACATCATATAAGTTTGGTGCGAGTTTTAAATTTGCGTTGATTGTTGCACATGCGGCAATCTTTTGTTATTAAATGTATTTATCTGTTAAGCGTATAGCAATTTTAAACTATAATTTTCTGTATGCATAATCTTTTTAAGTGGAACATGCTTAGATTTTAACAAAGATAGTGAAGTTTACACAACATGATATACCCACTATTTGGCTAGGCATTTCTTATATAATATTCAGGTCATAGACTCAATTTGTTTCTTTCTCATATATAGGCAGACGGTGTTTCAAAAGTGAGCCGAAATAATAATACTAATAATAGGAGATTTAGTAAATCGTAGTACCTACCTGTAAACAGCGGTGTCATACCAATACTCTAACTAGGGGCTCGCTTAGTCTCAAAGCTATTCGTGGTCTTCCGGAATTCGTGGATTTTTCCATCACTCTTATACAATATACGCAATAATTATTAAAGCTATCGAATATTACAATGTAAACTTATATTATGTAATAATAAGCAATTTACCGTAATTTTAATTAATATCAATAGCTGAAAAATGTGTTTACCTACATTAAATTGAAAGAGTGCAGAGTTCCAAAACTGACAAAGAAATAGTTTCTTTTTGCGCAAATTCCATGCTTCAAACGTTATACTAAAACCATATATATAATAATCTATGTTTATGTAAAACACCAAATATACATCACTGTATTTTTTATTTAAATTGTAATGCATATTTATTCATTACATAGCACATAGATATGAGAATATTGTTTTTCTTAATTTAACAAGGGGTTCACTGGCTCATATTGAATTTTACAAGGGGCTCGCTCGGTCCCCTGCGAGGTTCATCCAGTCCACCACTGCCTTCGAGTGTTGAACATTATCGTAAGAGTATTCAAGTTTATATGCGTATAATATATTTATTTGCATCAAATGAGTTTGGTTTTTTCTGCACTAATTTTACCAGAAATTACCTAGTGGAACTCCGTTATAATAACTCTCTTGTGTAACTTAATACTAGTAATAAAAAAAAAAATTTACCAGTAAAATTCATAAGCGTTATTATCTTAACATAACCTTTAATATACATTTAATTCACAGAAAATATACGAAAATAATTAATTGAAAAAAGTAATGTCAATATTGACATTGTCTAGACCAGGGATGGCGAACCTTTTTCGCAAGTGGGTCAAATTTGATTTAAAATTTGTAAAAAAATCATGTCGCTGGTCACATAGATTGAGTAATTAAGGCTTTAAATAAAAACAATAATTTCTAAAAATTCAAGCGGGTCAGTTAATTTCTAAATCCCTTGTTTGCCATCCCTGGTCTAGACTTCAGCCCAGAATAAAAATTGGCGTAGGAACTTTGGAAAAAGCAAAATATTTATATATGTAATTAACTTAATAGTCATAAACTTTTATGCGAATAAAATAACGGTTTGTTATTTCAGTATTTTGCCACCTTTTTAATTTTTTCGCTTAATTAATAATACACTTTAATATAATCAGTTTGTTAGTATGCTTTAATTATCATACATTTAAAAAATATTATCTCTTACTTAAATTAAGCTATGATAACACCTCATTGGAAAATATTTAGAATTACTTAATTATTATTAACAACGTTTTCACATGATTATATGAATATAGTTATGATAGTTACAGTGACGTCATATCTGGCATATAACAGTACTGATATAAAAAAGTGGGAGTGTAAGCGAGAATGATATTGGTTGATGATCTACGAGGCCTACATCGTAGCGATTTCATTTAATTTTCAGTGTTTTTAGCGGAGAAATTGTCTGTTTTTTTTTTAAATTTCATTCATATTGATTCTAGTTATTTAAAGATGTTGATTTCTTTTATTACAGATGAAGGTTGCTTGCGTGATGGTGTGCGCGCTAGTTGCACTGGCTGCTGCAGCTATCAACGAAATTCGGCCACAGTCAAACAAACCTGGCCGATTCCTAACCCTGCCAAATCCTCAAAAGTGTGCAGCACGTAAGTTTATTTGGAATTAAATACTTGGTCGTTCTAAATTATTTTTCATCAGTTGGAAATGTTCGTCATGAACGAACCCGTTTTGTGGAATGAATACAAAAAATGTATTTTATTTTTATAAACATAACTTTGTTTCCACAAAGAAGTGATAGTAACATTTTTAGTGTTCCATTATTGTGTTGAATACGCCATTCCTTCTTAAATCTTCTTTTCTAAAGATGTAAAGAAAAATATATTAAAATATAACTTTTTAACCTTAATATAGCTCTTAAAATATTATACTTAGATAATAACTATGATATTTCATTCGCATTAATATTTAAAATACAATACTTTTAATTGTTATATCGACCAAAAATATATGGATAATAATACAAAAACCAAATCTTAAACAAATTCTTAGATACCTAATGGTTCTTAATTTAAAATTGGTGTATTCTAGATAATACGAAAATTACACCATCTGTCATTTTTATTATTAAGGCTACTTTTGAAATGGGGATAGTTCAAAAAAACATTTTACGATTTTTATATAAAAACGTGATTTATTACAAATCTCTTGATATGAAATGAATTACCTTACCTATAATATATGTAGGAAAAATAACTGAAAGCCTTATGTATGAAAAATTATTTCTGAAAATATTTATGAAAACTGGACAAGACATTATTCTTTATAATATGATATATTATGCATTGCAAATTCCTTGTCAAAATAGTTGTAAATATAAAATGAAAACAGTTTTAATATTCATCAAGCGAACAAATAAAATATCATGTGGGTGCTTAATATTTTCATCGCAAGTTTTGAATGGTACCTAAAAACCAATTGAACAAAAATAAAAATGTTTTTTTTTAAATATAAATAATAGTTTAAATATCAAAAAAAAAAACAGACAATTACGCGAAAGCGAGATGCGATTAAACATTTTTATTTATTGGTAATTTACGGTCAAGTATCCTTGAATTAATATTGATACTATGAACTGATCTTCTCTGTTTGCCCTTTCACTTATAGGCTTGACCTTCCATCAACCGGTAACTTGTTTTTTGCCAAGTATGTGTCTTCGTAACCCGAATGACCACTCTCAGAGATGGGCAAGAATATCAATAAATATGTAGCTGGGCAAGATTTTGCGCAAGACTAATTAATAATCACAAGCACATCGTGCTATTTTTCAAAACACAGATTTATCTACACGTGCCAAATGGTGTTAGCGTTGGTCATTTTTTTTTAACTTTAAAAGCCTAGTTTGAAACTAGGGCATCCAATCCTGGGATCGCACGGGATTCATCATAACATGTAAAAAATCGAATTTAAATTCGTACTGATTTCTTTTAGGGTGTTCACTGTCAATACTTGGTGGAAAGGCATTATATTAATAAAAACACAATAATCCTTTGTACTTCATTCCACTTTATTTAATATGTCAGGACCGGTTTCGCTCATTACGAGCATCGTCAACTTTGCTACCATATATTTTTATATTAAAACTAATTCCAACAGTGTGTTTATATACATAATTTTGTACAATACATACAAAATAAATACATGAATTGAGGTTTTACTTATCCCCACTCATATTTTGTAGCAGTCGTAGTCAGGAACATATAGTTTTTTTTCATAGTTGTATACAAAATTCAGTTGAAGAAGTGTAAAGTAAAAAATAAATTACTATGGTTTAGTTATAAAAAAATACGTCGCTTTGTTCGTTACCTGTAATGCCAGTTATTTTTTATATGATAATTAGGAATATGTGAAATAAAAACATGAAATTATGGTAAATGATCAATTCCGGGATCCCGTGATCCTGGGATTGACAGATTGTGAAACCTGAAATCTCAGGATCACAAAAAGGGTCCAGGATTGGATGCTCTATTTGAAACGTCTTTTAATTACAATCAGTATGAAGTTGTAGTATATTTTATATCTTTACACACTTTTTTTATAATGAATAATAAAACGGTATACATATATTCTGACAACGGTACAAAACGGAAATGGAATTATTGTATTAATAAAGAGATATTTTGGAAAATTGTATATTTTGAAATCGTAGTGTGGTCATTTTAAGTCACCATAATGTGTTTCATAAAAAAACATAATATATGCTAAATTATATTATATTTGCATTAAATGATTGAAGTTTTAAATTTATACACACGTATCAAAAATTAAATTAAAATTTTGCATATTTTACAGTTTCGTTATATTTTTCGAGAAATTTCTAAAAATATGTTTTACGAAATTTAATCGTTTCCATCAAAGAAAAATATTAAACGTTTTATGAAGTTGTCAAAAATGTAAAGTGATTACCAGTAAATAAACTTTGGTGATTTTATGAACAAACACGTCGTTTAATTGTTGTGCATATGTTTAAATTCAAAGAAATCGAAATTTAAATATTCATAAGAATTCAGTTAAGAATATTTATTTTAAAACGATTTAAATAATGGGAATCCATTAACATATTTAATATTGATTAAATCAGAGAAAAATATTCAATGCCAAGGTATTTATTTACTAAGCAAATCTTTGTTTTCTTCTTTGAAGCAACGATTTATCAACATATAATTTAACAGTCAGATCCACGGGTGGGGAATCTTTTCATTTCTAAAGGCCACATTCATTTATCTGGTTCAACATAGGCCGCAGTAAAGAAAACGTTGATACCTCCTCCCCTTTTTTCTGGGGAACTTTCGAACATATAATGGGTTGATTAAGCTCTTTTTCCAAACACTTGTGTATAATTTTTTGATCAAAGTGAATATTTAGATCAAGTCAAAAGGCCGCATCAGAGTAACCAAGAGGCTGCAGGTTACCCTCCACTGGTCGGAACACTGTCTAATAAATATTTTTGATACAGTTTTTAGGAAATATTTTTGATTTGCTGTTAATTTTTCCTACGACATCTATCTTGCATTATTACGATGTACGGAGATAACGAATCATAATATAGATGTTGTTCTTCTTAGACTCACTAAACCGACTGCATTGTGTTTTCTATAAGCTGGCCGATGCGTCATCGTGGCCATTTAGGAAACTAAACACGATCTTTGCTGCTATACAGCTTTCCCGCCCCACCCTTCTCCAAATGACGTCCCTGATTGAAACAAGTGAAAATCTCTTAACCAAGTTTTCCCATCATAGTTTAATCGATATATTTTGTATGTATATATGGCGCCGCGCATAGGAAAAGATTTACCGATCTCCTTTTTAAAGATATCCATCGAGTAATTTATGGAATATTATTTCTAGATATTACGTCAACGTTTATCATACCTGTATTTATATAGCAGGTTTCAGAATTCGCAAAACACTTTTGGTTTCGTTTCGAACCGGTCTTCGTCTAAAGCAGTCGCGTAATCGTAATATAATACTGATTTATTTATTTTTTTACTCCATTATCATTGCCAAAATGGTCAAAATTCAATATAAATCGATTAGCATTTTTAATACATAAAACCTCTTTTGAATAAAAGATTTTTTTTAATTATCATGTGATAGCTATCAATAATATAATAATATTTTAAAAGTATTTTATTTTCCAATGTGACAATGAAAACAACTAAAAGGCCAAAAGATATACATGGCTAACTTACACGGATATGGGGAAATATGGTTAGTAGAGTCTTTGACGCTTCGTAATTCATGCTATTTCAAACATTTACTGACACTGAAATGAAATCAATTGGATATTTAACCCAAACTAATGGTTTTAAATAAATACTTTTTGACTATTGAGAAGAAATACATATTTCATGTAATATTTACACCAAATTAATTGAACTGTATGCTTTAAAATATAAACAAATAAGATCAAAAATGAAAGTAAACAAAAAAAAGTTGTACGCATATTTGCTTATTTGTCGACAAGGCGAGGCTACATGTGAATTATATTAAGAATTGAAAATATCTCATTGTCTTTTTTTTATTCAAATATCCTTTATTTTTTATAAGTTGGGACACTATATGTAATTTCTTAAATGATTACTACAATAATCAAAATACTGAAACTGTTGCTTTTATCCCTGCGTCTTCTTTCGATAAAATGCAAGTCGAAGTTTAAAATACATAAATCATTTTTTTAAAAAATCAATCTCTTTATTTTTGTAAATTTATACAACGAATGACACCGATAAATCTGTTTAAAATCTTCGAAATAACTGTATATATAAACCCGGAATTGATTATTGCTAGATAAATAAATATCAATAACTCATCGATGGCATGTCAATAATAAAATAGAGAAGCATATGAATAATAAATGCTAAGTCAAGAGTGAGTTCAAAATACTTCGAGAAGAAAGTTCTCATTGACGATCGCAAAAGGGTATTTGCTCAATCTCTCGAAACCGCACCCACCCACGTGAAAACGAGAAACGGTTATTCGTATGACATTATTTAATAATTAAGCTATGTACATTCTCCGATAATAAACTATCAGTTATCACCATAAAATTTATAAAGTTTAATAACATAATAGATGTAAGATCCTATTTCTCTATAGATCTATATAATATAACAATTCGACTATATCGTCTATAATTTATTCTTATCTCTATGGTCATTCATTCAACAGTAGAAAATGAGTATGTATATATAAATTTAAAAGAAAATTTACCAACAGTAATATGATTTCTGACATGCATAACGGCTTTGAAAATTTTAAAAAATGAATGGAGTGCCATAATTCTTTTTAAATATGTTTTCAATGAATATAATATGTTGGTAACAGGTGTTTGTTTTTTCAATGCATCAGTTACAAAGTCTACTTGAACTCTTTCGCACGTTTGACTTGTCAGTGGCGTCCTCGATGCTAAAAATATGAATTCACAGAAAATAAATATTTTATTTTGAATTATTATAATTATCAGTGCCGTATACGAGTGTTTATGGAACTCCAACGGTTCAAATATTTTTTTTATAAACTAATAAATCGATTTTTCTAAGACTCCCGCCCAACTATACGATCTTAAAAACGGGGTGTAATAAGAGCTATTAGTTAATCAATAGTTGTGTCATATACCTATCTTTCTATTCCTACTCTTATTAGAAAAGTGAGCTAAGGCAACTGAATAACATACGGTTATAATATAAAAAAAATATATTGATATAAACTCCGTTGAGAGCCTACATGCTTCGCATTGGGAACGGGTATGACTAGTAAAATGAATGTAAAAGGGAAAGGTAAAAATAGCTATGAGCTTACTACAGTCCGTTCCTTACTTTTTCATTTGAGAGAAAAAAGACGCAACTGAATGAAAACTTTATTTTTATTTTTTTGTTTAAAAAACTTCTGTAAAGTATGCCCAACCTTTTTCTTCTAGCGGGCCGCATAAAAACAAACTATGATGGTTTCGGGCCGCGAAGAAAAAAATATAAGTAATTAATTATTAATGTGACACTTATTTTTGTATATTGTTTGATATCTTTGGTATGGTAAACATACTATTTTCTACTCTGCCAACATATTTTTTTCATTCTCATAATATCACGTTATTTACTGCATCTTTATATAAATCCAAGTAACTTATGGATTATTGGAAAACAATCTTTTTTAAAGCTAAACGTCACTGTGTTTTTCTATAAAACACGTGGTCGGTTGTGAAATTTTGAGTAGGCTTCCTTCTTCTACTTGCATAAGCCTTTTGTTTGGTGACAGCGACGTGAGTTTTTTGATCTTGGTCTCGCTACAAAAATAATAATGCTATATGTTACGTGATGAAACATTAACTTAAAGACGGTTTCGTTACATCAGTCACCGAAGTTTTGTCACAAAACGAATAGGAAAATGCCAAATTATCATACATGGTAATCAAGGAAACCGATAAATCATGTGAAATACAAATATAATATCAATATTAAAGAATTACCATTATATGTCATATTATGGAACGAGAAAAACCATAGGTAAAATTAAATTTGAAATATGTTGACTTATTTCTTAATAATATTTCGTAATTTGCATAAAATATTGTTTTTCTCGATTCTAACGTACAGTTTTTTGATATTTTCCTTTTCTCAACTAAATTTCTAAGATATTGGATAGAAAAAGGGTAGCATCCTGTAAAGCATTAATCTTTATTGGCAATTATTATTATCTATAATATAAAACATCATCACACCGCTATACTTCGTGTTTACTTACTGTGTGTCGACAAAAAATACTTAGTTTTCATTCTTCTTACTTTGTTGGTCTAAACCGCATCGTTTTTAACTGAATGAATTTGTATTCTTATTTTGATTTGATTTGTTATAATATATTTTGTTCATTGATGTAAAACACCATACATCAAATGGACATTATATTATAATGACTATTTGCGATTCGACCGAACATAATAATACAGTAAAAAGTATTTTGAATAGGAAATAGTTGGCAATTATATTATTCAATAATTAAACAAAATGTTATTACTTACACATATTTTTTTTAAACTGCAGGTTTTTTAATATTGTTTTTTAATAATATCTGAATATTGTGGTGAAAATTGCAGAAGATAATATAATTACACTGGAAGTACCAAAAGGTATGTTTTAGTATTCTAGTAATAAATCGATTTTCCTCTGAATATTCAGGTTTTTTTGCACATCCATGTTGGAGACCACTGTATTAGGGTACCGAGTTATGTTAGCTAAGAGAAATATTTTATAATTGTAATGTTGATATATCTCAGCAATTTTTCATATTCATCTCGTCAACCATTGTATTCAATATATATTTTTTTTACTTTAGACATCATTAAGATTGCTGTAACAGAATCGCACCTTGTGATTCCGAATAACGAGTTAAGATTTTTTTAAATATTTTACAAAGGTTATATGAGGTCACATAGTTTTAAACGAAATAGCGTGCCAACCTACGATTCGGCTTGCACGGTTGCACAATGAATAGGTCGACATTTTCTCAAGTATGCCATCAATACCTTGTAAGTATTTGATATTATACATAGCATGTTGTATGTGCAATTAAACACGCGACTAACATAATATTTCGTAAATTAAACATATTAAAAAAATACCAGACAACTGTTACAGGATGAATATATGAATAAATAAATACCATAATATATTGGAAGTATATTTTTTATTCATGCCGTCAGTAATGTACTTAAGTACAGTTGGCAGTTTATCGGGCAACATTTTTATGAAATTTAATTTGTAACCAGAACGATTTGTCACTTATGAGTGACGACGGTTTGTTATGAAACGTCTTTTGGCTTACAAACTTGCCGTCAAGAATAATTATTTACAAATATTCAGTAGGTATATTATATTTCTCTAGACACAGAATTATAATGCTCGTATGATCTTCAATGGCGGAGGTTTTGCAATGTCGTGGTGTTTATTAAATACTTTTATAATTTTCCTTAGACAAACGCATTTAATTTTCCCTAAAAAATAACTTTTATTAAAAATCGATGATTAATACTTGTTTAGAGAAAATGTGAAATTCATTTTAATCTACTATTAACCAGCTTCCAAGAAAAACTCTATGAATCTAGAATAATTTGGCGAAAACTCTTTTCAGAACATCATAATGTCTTAATTTGGAATATATATTTTTTAATTAGAACAATTTTATTTTTTTACTTTAAACGGTGTTTTGCTGTTAACGCTTGGGGATTTTTCTAAATTTATTCACTTAAAAGTTATCTCTAGACCAGTGTCTGCCAAACTGTGTGCCGCGGCAGACTACTGTGCCGCAAGAAGTTTCAGGTGTGTCGCGGTGGAAGAAGCCTTAAAAATGTCAATTTTTAATAATGCCTATTAAAAAACAAATATTTATCATGTATGATTTCGGAAGCAAAACGGTAGTAAATCGATGATTTCAAATTCCTCAGAGAGCTAAAAAAAAGAGTTTCGGAGATAATCTGCGGCATCTTGGTGTGTCGCGGTACTAGTTCCATTAATCAGTGTGTCGTAAAGTAAAAAAGTTTGGCAGACACTGCTCTAGACGTTCAATTTTGCAAGACCAAAGAGAAGAATTTCGTTTGAACTTTCAATCCTCACTCATCTTTCAAAGGTTTTTTCTCTACTATTTCTCATGCTGAAAGTCTCACAGTCTTAATATTTCTTTCGTCCAAAAAAATGCTGAGTGAAAAGGATTCCTAGTATGATATTATGAATCCAACCCAACAATATGTCGTCGTCTCTCTGATATAAAGTGTTAAGTTTTGTTACACTTTTTGCACAAGCTGGTGTTAAATATTTGTGTACTGATCTTACTTATAAGTTATAACATTCAATAAAACAATGTATGGTAAAAAAATTGAGGAATATCAAATGTGTATTTTAAAAAGTTTAGTTATTTCATGTAAAATATTTCTGCTGTAAAAGAGGACTTCATTTTAAATAAAACTCCGAGTTTAACCAGACGATAGAGCATGAAAAAATATTTTGGTTTTAATAGTTCACATACAGAGGGCAGTGTTTTTATTATGGCATTTTTTTACTAAGGAAATGTTTATGTTTATGTTTTTAAATTTGAATAGTCGGCGGCAGTGATTCATATTGATTCCATTTTTTTTAAATCTTTTTTCTACTGTTCATTACAACATTATTCTTTCATCGATTGATTGAATTGGCATTTACTTGGTAGAACTCTATTGTAATACGGTAAAAAATATCAAAGTATTTAATTCTACAAAATTTAAGCTTATAGCTATTTCGGCGCATGCCATCGTCAAAACTATGTTTAAACCTGCATTTACTCAGCTATATATTCTGGCTTAGAAGAAATACACAATAAACCTTGTTATTTACTCTAACATCCTTATTTATATTACAAATTATAGTATTACATTACAGTAGATCAGTGATTCCCAAACTTATTATGCTCATGGACCCCTTTTTAAGCAAAAACCTGACCGTGGACCCCCAAGTGAAATAATAAAGTTTTTGCCTTGAATGATATTTTTTTATCCATGTCTGCTTCCAATGTGGAGCATATGGCCTTCTAATGGAGGTATATTAACAGATGTTTTTCTGCGAGAACTTTTTGTTAGTCAGTCGCTCAAACTCTCTTTTCTAAAAATATTTATTCTTCCGCAGATCCCCTGACATTGTCCATGCACCCCCCAAATGATTTTTAATTTGTCACGGACTCCTTTAGCGGTCTTACGGACCCCTGGGGGTCCACAGGAACCACTTTGGGAACCATTGCTGTAAATTAATAAGAATAATTATTACATTCGATTTATTAGTTTGGGTTTTCGTTATTACCTTTTTACGTGGTTTTTTAATACACGGTGTAAAGTGGAACGTATTTACTGTAGAAAAAAAGAGTCGAGTGTATTTCTGTTTTTTTCTTCGCTGTCTCCAAAATCAAATAAGTAGACAAGTTGACATATCCATGTCAACTTCTTTATTTATAAAAAAAATCTAAGCGCCATTTATAAATATAAATGGCGGCGCATCAAAATCGGACAATGAAGCAATAATATCATTTCTTAGTATGAAATATTTTTATTGTGATAATTACATTTGAAGACATATTTATGATAGCTTGTCGATTAGTTAAGTCGTCAGCATTTAATATCCGATAATTGCTACTAGCGTTGATGTT
Source organism: Himalopsyche anomala (assembly GCA_031772345.1). Classification (NCBI taxonomy): domain Eukaryota; kingdom Metazoa; phylum Arthropoda; class Insecta; order Trichoptera; family Rhyacophilidae; genus Himalopsyche; species Himalopsyche anomala. The sequence continues at coordinate 21,570,200 of CM062824.1, forward strand.
ACAACTTACTGCATTCACAGCTGCCAGTCGACACAAAGTATACAAGTAACCTTTGATTTATTTGGTTATGGCCGAAAAATTCTTGTTCATGTATCTATTTACATATTAAATCGATGATTGGCAAGAGCTGCTATACAAGTTGCGGCGCAGCTCCTTGGCCCCGATTTTATTTCGCATTGCATAATACGATGGGACATCATCGGTTGTAATATTAATACATTGATCGCTCACATCATCGGCGTACCTTATTATAATATTCCATACAAGCAAGGCCCAAAGTGGATTGTTTCACTTGCCTATTTAGTATGCCAAAATTGATTACCGACTATATTCAAATTTAATGTACGTCATAGATTTTATTCTAAAGTTGAAATTCGTTAATAATTGTTAATAATAAGTTCGTTAATTCGTTAATAATAAGTTGAAATTCGTTAATAATAAGTTCAAACGCGCGTATCAAATTAATTAAACTGCATAACTCGCAAAATTATAAATACTTTCATTCGATTTTTTTGTATAAATCTACAGGCGCCATTTTATTATGTGCAATGTGTGCAGTGTATGTTGTTGTCCAAATTTAGAGGCAGTCTCAGGTCGCCTTTTGAACTTGTGAACAGGGCCGGCGCCACCATACAGGCGAAATAGGCATCCGCCTAGGGTGCAAACCATGAGGGGGCGAATAAATAGAGTATTCAAATTATTTTTATGTACTTACTTTAATGATTATAAATAACAGTACATTTTATTTTATTTTGATGTTTGTATTAATTGTTCGTTCTAATTATGTATCGTATTCTATATGATTCGAAAAAGAGAAGTTGAGCGACTGAGTAACAAACTTTTCGCGTAGAAAAGATTCTGTTGAGATACATCCATTAGAAGGCCATATGCTCCACATTGGGAGCGGACATGAATATATATAAAAAAATATATTTCTGATGAATATGATACCGAATTGTTTTTTTCATTATTTCGAAAAAAAATGAAAGATTTGTTAAAAAGGGGCGCACCAATAACCGTTGCCTAGGGCGCCAAATAACCTCGCACCGGCACTGCTTGTGAATATGATGAACTTTTCATAATGGGATATTTTGTTCCTCATGTAATGTTCGTTCAAACATTTAAATTTCCATTGATTTTTTCATATGAAATTCTGACTTTGAACGACTTTGAGAAGATATAATATATTAAGTCAAACTGACAGGTAGTGGTTAAAAACTAAACATAAAAAAACATGCTGTTTTCAAATCGCGTTTTATGCAAAATTTGATTAATTTTTTCGCGAGTGAATGAGTAAGATTTATTTTGGGACAGATAAATTTTAGCTTAGGGCGAACATTAATATTTGAACGTTTTTAAAAAAAAATCTTATCAGGGAATCTCAGTTAAAAATATCAATAATTACAGTTGATATTTTCGATTGACCACCACTGGATTACATTGATCAATTCATATTGCGGAAACCTTTTAAATTATCAACTTACTATTTATTATCGGCGTTGTATTTTATTCAATGAAGTACAGTTTAACAGAATCAAATATGAAGAAAATGATTGTTTTTTATGACTGGTATATCATTTGAGCTGTATTATAAACCACACAAAGAGAAAACACTTACGCGGTTTAAATAAGTGGTTACGTTAAATGTGTACTTGTACCTAATTGTTGTGTCTACGTGTATATATTATAATAATCTCTCTTCTCATAGCAAACGACTGACAACTTGTGAAAAGTTCATGTGAACCAATCGAATCAATACAGCTATGAGGCCCCGCTGCAAATTATCCAGTGGGCACAAATACTATACTTTTCTGATTGCAATCGAAGTCATATACCCTGTCACTGATTTGAAATTTTAACATATTATTTTCATGTAACATTTAAGTAAGTCAATATTATATCTTAAGTCGTTATTCGGAACCACTAGGTGCGATTCTAATAAAGTTCGTGATACAATTATTTCTCTTGCTACGCCACGCTTAAAGCGTTTGAGCTCAAAGTGAATTTAGTCTTCAAAATTATGACATACGTACAGCCCTCAAATAAAATTCTAGCATTTTATTAAAAAAAACAATTTGTGAAACAGTCCGAATTATGATTCAAAACCGTGAAGTCCGCAATCCACGCCGACGACATTTACCAACCAGCTGCAGATACGGCATAGCCCTATCTGAAAAGAGTTCTTGTAAAACTTGGTTGTTATAATGTTGAAATGTTCCACCAGTAGTGCTGAATTAAAACATTATAAAAAATAAGGTATTAGGATTCTGTTAAAATATTCAATATTATATTTCTGTCCATATAAATTACCTTTATCTGATTTGAAAATTAACAAAATAGTTAAATGTCACGTCGAATATTAGTGTCCAATTAAATGGAGAAGGTAGTGTGTTGTGGCAGACGTCTGCAGCATTCAAGGCAAACCTGACATGCGAATATTTAAAAAAGAAGACTCGTTAAGTAAGTGAACCTTGGGATTAAAAATCATGAGTGTAAAAATATTCCATCTTAAATAAGAGCGTCCATATTGGAAACGAATTGACATAAATAATTGATTCCAGACGTCGGTTACTTGCAAGGACTGGGATAGGCTTAATTGTAAAGCTCAACTAGTCCGAACTTCGCTGCACTATATTGTAAAATACGACAGTACCTATATTACTTTTGAATAATATGTAGTCTTGTTTTTCATGTTTGATGTGTTTTAATATCAGGAATAAATGTATTAAAACATATTTATTGCATTGTTATATTATTCATATCCTCAATCTAGATTTATGCTGTACATATTATATTGTAAAAAAATCACTTGCATCTTTCTTCTTCTGATAGACTGCCAATATAATCATATCTACGTCACTTATATATAAAACCCTACGTCTTTACTTACTTAATTACAAGTAACTTCCTATCCCGTTGATAACGAGGGATACGCTATGGACATTATCATGATAAGTACAATTTTCCGATCGGCAATTAAATATTAAAAACACTTTATTCATAAAAAAAAAATGTCATGGATTAATATCTTGTTGCGCGTTTCAAAAAATAAGTACGTTTCCCTTGCATAGAATGTCTACATTCAACATGTGATCTTCTGCAATTTCTCTGAATTCGTTTCATGTTTCTTCTGTGGTTTTGATACATTTCATCACATTAAAAATATTTTATATAAAAAATACGATACAACGAATCCGTCGCGATGTACGAGAATGCCTATATTGGTGTTACATTTATCGTCTCTTTCAATTCTCAGTAAATTTTCCAACAATTCAGATATTTATTTGTCTCAGGTTCGTTGAAAACCAAATAAATTTCTTTCCGCGTCTCAAAGAATGTTCTGGCATTGACGTGACATTTTTTTAAAGTATAGTTCACACCCGTACAATCGAAAGTTTAATTTAAAATTAAAAATACTTTGACTGCGCGGGAGACGAAACTGCATGAACGAACCACCCAGGAAGTAAACGTATTTTTGATCCTTTATTAGTTAATTAATTTAAATCGTTTCTCAATTTTATTTACGTATTAAGCACCGACGTAGTCTGTAAAATGATTGAACCAAAAGGAGGTAATTTGTATTATATAATTGTATGCGACCCACGAGAAAGTTTGTACGCGTCACCACCAGGTTAAAATTATTCAACTGTAATTTGATGTTATATTTACACTGACAATGAAAATATTTCAACACAAATGAAAGCTCAATTACTTCTGAAAGACCGCTACATAAATTCATATTTTAAAACATAAAACTAAAATTAAATTGAATAATTTGTATGATACCATGACATGGACACCTTTAATAAAAGTACGCATTTTAAGTTGATTATGTCGTTATACTTAACTAGATTTCCTCTCGTAGAAGTAGTGATATTATTACCTAAAGATTCCAAAGTAGAAGCTTCTATATTTATTTATTTTTTTCCGATATCGCTTTAAACCGCATTTCAAAAACTCAATTTTATAATGATTGCGAAACGCATCCTTATCTTAATGGTAATAAACTTGTTGTATTCCATATTGGTGCTATAAATTTGACATTCTATGCTACCAACTTTGTAAATATGTAATATATATATATATCAAAACCAAACATCGTCTATAATAACACCAATTAAAGTTTTAATCTTCTCTGCTCTTCGCAATAACACATCAATTTTCCAGAAAAAATAGGCCATCAGATTCCATCGACATGGTCACTGGAGAGGTCGCCTTCTTGCGAGAATAACGATAATTTATCCGTAAACGGCAAATATCACAGTTTCATTTAATGCAAGAATAAATTTAATAGTGCACTAATGTATAATTTAAGATGAAGCGCGTTTTAAAGTTCAGAACAAATTGAAGCATTAACCGTTTTTTTATAAACGTTGCAGTACAGAAACATTAATAATATAAAAGTAATGTGGTGCCCTGAAAGTATAATCGCTATATTATTTCATATGAAAATTTGATGAGTTAATGAATTTATTTAAATGAATAGTGAACATATATAATTCCAATTGCATACTTCGAATGCATATACTCAAGGAAAAACATTGTATATATAGGAAATGAATCTAGTATTGATCTTTCTTAATAATTATAGTCTCGTACGATGTTCTTCAAAATATTAGTCATTGGAAATTGACAGAGTCAAATCTCATATTTAAGAAAATTTCTAGATCAAATAACGAATAAATGAAGTAATATTTTTTGTGCTCATTCTAATGTATGTGTTTTTATTTTTTTTAGGACCAAAGGAATTCTTCTATAGAGGACACAATTACTTTTACAGTGGTCATGTTCCCGCCCTGTCAGGAAGAAAGGTCGATTGGTTAGACGCACGTAACTTATGCAGAGAATACTGTATGGACTTGATTTCCATGGAAACTCAAGAAGAAAATAATCTGGCCTTCAGACTTATCCAAGAAAGTAAGTCAAACTCGAAAAAACATTTATATGGTGTATGAGCTAATCAGCGATGATAGGAGTACAATTTTACTGAAAAAAAATTTATAGGTTTCTTCGCGATGATTTTATTAAATTTAATTGCATTATAAGTGTACATATTTTCAATAATAAATGAGTAAAATGCATACCAGTTTAATATTTCCATAAATTACCGTACGTGTTTGACAACTTTTAATAAATTTGGAAAAGAGTCGATTTTTGGATAAATAAACTTATAAAAAAACATGTTTAAAATACAAGCTCAGTAATGGAATTAGATTAGCCTTGAATATTTGATTAGATTAATGAAATAACTGTTAAATACCATAAAAAAATGATGTGTCTTACAATTGACCATCTTTATTTTCGTAGATGATGTGCCTTACATTTGGACCAGTGGAAGACTGTGTGACTTCAAGGGTTGCGAAGAACGTCGTGATTTAGAACCTAAATCAGTTTTGGGCTGGTTCTGGTCCGCCAACCGTGAAAAGATTTCCCCCACAAACCAGGTAACATTTTTAACACGTCAATAACGTATGCGTTAAGTACTTTTCAGTTGGTCAAAAATATACGAATTACTGTAATATTAAAGATAGACATTTGAAAACAATGACATTAAAAGTTTTACTCTGAAAATCCGAATGTTTTTAGAATTTGTCTATTATTTATGTTGGTAATGGTGAATTTATTGCCAATTCATGAATTCATAAATAAATATCTAAGCAAAGTTGTGTTCTCATATTTCACAAAAGAAATATGTCGTACGATTGCTTACTTCGTTGAATACTTTCAGAGTTTCATTTTGTTTAGCGTTTCAAATTTCTATGTTTTGGCTTAAGCATAGTATTCTCTTATATTCGTCAGATTCCTAGCGGCTGGGGTTACAATCCATGGAGTAAGACCGGTCACAAGAAGCTCCGTCAGCCTGATAACGCCGAGTTCGAAATCAACGGAACCAACGAGTCCTGTTTGAGTATATTGAACAACGTTTACAGCGACGGAATCGCATGGCACGACGTCGCCTGCTACCACGAGAAGCCTTTCATCTGCGAGGACTCCGAGGAACTCCTCACGTACGTCGCCTCCACAAACAGAGGCCTCCGTCTTTGAAGTAGTCATTCTCGATTACATAAACCCACCATCGTTTAATAAGTAAACACATCGCCAGATGTGAGTACGCGTTAACACGTTTATATGTACATATTATATTGAAATTCCGTTTGAGTGATGTCATCAAATAAAATTATAGTTGTTAAGATTTTCTTAATTGTAAGCGTGAAACTGGTTGTTAGTAAAAAAATATCATCAGAAAAAGATTACCACATTTAAAAAAAACAAGTTATCTCAGCCTCTGCCGACTGTGAGGCTTCACATTTTTTTCTTTCTTTGTGAATAGATATATTCTCATACCTACAAACACTAAACGATGCTGCGAGTTGCGTAAATGTCTAAATTATTATTCGGTAACTGATCCACATCATGATCAAACATTCATATACTTTTTTTTATTTATTTTTTAGGTTTTTTACGCAGTGAAATTGTGAAAATAAATGATTGGAAAATAGCTGATTTGTTTTATTTGTATTTTTTTCAAACGAGGTGAAATAACATATGTACGCATTATAATACGTACTATCTACCTCTTCCCTTATAAAGCAATTTAACCTTTACTCATAGGACCTACCAGATCTTGCGAAATTGCCCAGGCCTCCTGCCGTAGGAATTACGAATCCTTTTTCATCTCGTGATTTTAATATTTTCAAATATGATTTAAACATTATGGGATGGGAAGGATTTCATAAAATCTACTCTTACCTAAAGGTTTTCAGCAGTGGTTGGCGTTTCAAAGATTATGCTTATGTAAGAAAATCAATCTTAGTTTTATTTTATTTATATTTAATAAAACAATTTAGACGTTAAGGTAATTTAGAGTATAGCCGTCTACAGCGACACCTATGATTAAGAAAAAATATTGGCTTATTAATAAACATCTGTGTAATTGATAGAATATAGCATAATAGGATTTTAAAAACGTCCCAGTTGAGTTAAGCATTCTTTTTATTTTATTCAAAAAAAAAAGGCTAAAAAATAGTAGCGTGCTTATGCATTGACTTCTTATTTTTTTATTTATAAACCGTATCACAAGCAAAACGCACTATTTATTTTTGAAAATTTTATTAAACGTTAACAAAATCAAATACATTTGACAGGTACTATTTCAACATTTAATTAGCTATTATTGTCCAGTAAAAGCTGCTTGTCGATGTAAACCAATACAGTCACCCTTAAACCATATAAAACATATTAAAAAAGAAGAACTTATTTTAAAATCAAGCAAATAACATTTTTGTATACATAATGTATGTAAACAAGTTTTATTCAATTATATTTCTACACAAACATCAATGGTTGTTGATAACTATCCAAGTTTTTTAGTTATATCTGTAGTGGATAGTATACAGGGGTATATATCGTACCAGGGATGACCAGTAGTTTCATCGCTAACTTCGATATATAATGGGTTTTTATTGTTCTCTCATGATATAATTACAAGCGATGTCAGTCAATCGACATCAATAATTTTATTATCTGGTTGCTTCCATAAAAAAGTGTGGCCACCCTTGCAGTATACCCTCTGTTAAATTTGTAGCAATATAGTATACCCTCTGGTTATTATTTTTTTGTTAATCCATGTCCGCCTCCTAATGGTTAAAGTTTTTTTCTACGAGAACTGCTTGTTACTCAGTTGCTCAACCTCTCTTTTCCAAAGGGAGTATAAGAGATAGGATAAGGCTAGGACAGGACTAGTGATTTACTAACCGCTCTCGCCACGCCCAATTATTGAAGGATCGGAAGGGTAGGAGGGAATATTTAAGCATCACAAACACCTATGCTTACAAACAGAAAGCAATATATCGATCGAAAAAAAAATGCTGCTTGTACTGGGACTCGAAACCGTGAGGACCGGCACGGAAGCCAACTACTCTAACCGCTGCGCCATGGGACCCGACAATATCCATATTATATTCTACCACCAGAAAAAAAAATCAAATTCATTTTCGGTAAATTAACATGAACACATTGTAAATTTTCATTACAATTAATTCTCCTTTACCTTACCCACAATATCCTCCCTTGTCTCCAAAGTACCCCATGTTTAACAACAATAAATCTGCAGCATGACTTCTGTTACCTTCCTGTTCATTTTTGATTCACCCTCCCTAAATAATGATTTTACAACACAGTTGTACCACCCCACCCAGTTGTTGAAGGACTCGTTTATTTATTGTATTATTGATTTGCCGCAGCAATGGATCAACTTCGCACTGAGATGAAAAATGCACAGATGATACAACGTTGATCAAGTACCGTCGGTTTCATATGGTGCCAGTTCAAAGGGAACCCAAATGCCCTCTTTTTGAACCTTCTAAAATGCTGAAGATGATCCCAAAGTTTGAGAATCAAATGGTAGACCATGGGCAGCCAATTTTGCTAGGTAATTTATTGATTGAGGATCCGATTCCAACAAAAATTTCATTATATCATAATGAAGTTTTCGAAGTTGTCTTTTTATAGGAGCATCTCCAAGGTTCCTTTTAACGTTGTTTATAGAGTCTTTTAACCCTCCAAGGACGAGCGTGACCATGTGGTCACGTCACAGTAAACAGCGTTGTCTATTGATTCCACTATTCATCCTTTTTCTACCTATATATCGTTGTTTTTACTCGAATTTGGTCAAAAAGAGTACATACTTCAGTTAGTCATAAGCCGCGGGGACAAAAACGACTACAAAAGACATGCGATTTTTTTTTTGTTTATTTTTAATGGACTTGTTGAAACTGTTAACAATTATTTTATCAAAAAATAAAATTATTTATACTACTTTTAATAATATTCTCTATAAATGTACTATTATTTCATGCAATGGATTTCCAACTACAAATAAAAAGTGCCAAAAAATCCAAATAAAATACATGATATTATAATAATATAGTCTTAATATAATATAGTCTAATATCTCAGTGCCCCCCCCTGACTAAGTGCATCCCCCTCTCGTATTCCTGCAGCACCCCCAAATTCTGAAAAATTAAAAACCCCCCAGACTTATAAACGCCCACCAGGTGGGCGGTACCGCCCCCGTTAAGAACCACTGATCTAAAGAGTTCAAATCGTAAATATTTTCAAAAATTTCACATTTAGCTATACATATTTTAACCCTGAATGTTTGTGTGCCTATGTGGTCACGCTTGTCCTTACTACTGTCCGTACACAATATTACGCTGTAATATAAAGACGAGAATGACCATATAGTCACACGGGGTTTCTATACGACTTAATTTGTTTTTTTTTAATTTTTGTTAGAAATAAAAGTTATCCGTGACTTAAATATGGGTTAAAAAATATATTTTTTATCAAAAAAAAGCTCTCATCTCTGGGGGTTAAGTTGAGATTCTTTGTTATTCTATATTTAAATAAAAACAAAATAACAGCATTCATAAGGTGATAAATGATACAACGAAATAAAGATAAGCTAAATAAAATTGTACACACCAGATACCATGATCAATCAGATTTAAAAACAAAAATTTCCATGAATATATTGGCATTCAAGATTTTTTTTTTTCATGTTTATATTGAGTTTTGTGACATAAAATTTCTCAAATAGTGGGAAAATTTTGCATATAATTCATATTTTTTTCTCGATTATAAGGAAATGTGGTGTTATATTTCTTTTTATAACTACACGCCTCATATAATCTTGTTGAACTAAATATTTTGTTATTTTAACCATATCACAAACACATCGTTTTTCAAAATTTACGCTGAGATTCCTTTTCTTCTTAGTACAGATTCAACTATCTGGGGGCCAAAGATGGAACTACTTTACCGCATTCTGGTATATAATCAATATATATATGGGAATTTTGATAATGAAATAAGAAATCTTTCACTGGTATTATATGTTATCCCCGGGATTTTATCTATTATTTTTAAATTGCACAAGTGTATTTCATTGATGTCCTTTGTTGTAAAAATATAAAGACTCAAGTTATGAATATAAATTTAAAAATACCATATTTCGTACTGATTCCAGATTTATATAATAATCAGGACCAATTTCGATCATCACGGGCGTTTCTAGCTGATGACAGCTTTGTTAGCAATCTCAATGTTGCATAGTCTCAGATTAGGGGCAATGGCCATGTCCGCCAGGTGCAACTGATTTTCTCAGAATGAAGTGAAAGATTATTGTGAAGCGGAACCAATCTAAAACAGAGCCGTCTGACCCTGCTCGAGACCCCAAACCAATCTGTAGGTTTGTCGGCGTTTCTTATGCAGCATTCCCTACCTTCATGGAGTCATTCGATAATTGCGAAAATATTGCCTGGGATTCTGTTAAATTTTAATGTCTCACATGGAAGGCTGGGGCTGACTATCAAAAACATTTTATTTGCAAAGCGACACACTGTCGTAGTGTATTCAAATTTTAATAACTACTAGTCAAACAAGAGACATTCATGATATTGATGTGTCTATTAAATAAAACACCGTAGGCAATTTTATTGGGAATTTTTTATTTGTACTGATTCATCATAGAATAATAACAGTTAAAATATTGTTAAAAAGCAGTTATTAAACTGAAATTATCTTTCAGTAAACAGATTCCCATTTCGCTCATATAAAAAAATACTTTGCTTCTTTATTTTGGTACAACTTGGTTGTTTTTAATACAGACCAACTTAATCACAAATATTCAATTATTTACATTCGACAAAATATAGAATAAATAAAAATAAAGTTACTCAAATTATGCAAAATATTCTGTGATCAATAACCAATTCTATGGTGATATCCACTTGACAAATTATGAATACGATTGTGGAATGAAATAAATGAATGAATAAAAAAACCGGTCGCAAATATATCGGAAGGAGTCAATGTAGATTTGACTTCCAATAGTCTGGTAAGTATTGTAATCGTACATAGGTTGTAAAAAAAATTGTCAAGCTTCTTTAACTTTTGTTTATGTTGTATTTATGTATTTAAGAAAGAATTACAATTTGTAATTTGTTTATTGTAATGAACAAAATTAAAATGGTGGTATAAATTTTCACCAAAATATAATAAGTGTTAAAAGTGCATAATTCGTGAGCAATATTCTTTGTACATAACATAATAACATATAATTTTTAAGTAGTTTTACGTGTTCAAGATGAATATTCTTATGACAATCTCAAATCAATGTATGAACCGCATACATTTTTTAATAATAACAATGCCTATAGTTTCTATCAAAGTTGGCATATTCAAGGTTCTTCTGTGAAAGTGTTCATTGGTAAAGACACTATTTAAAAATCGATAATAATAATCCATATTAGAAACAGTGACAGTGACAGCAACAAGACAAACTGAAAAATAATTCAAACTCAAAAGATAGTAAAACAGTAACAACTCTAAAATAAAAATAATACGTTTTTACAGCCAAGGATGCCACGCGGGGTCCATGCGACACAAATTGTCATGACTGTTGGCGGCGGCAACGAGTTTGCCGACTTTACTGTCGTTGCCATCAAACTGTGCCAGCGAATTGAGTCTGGTCATTATTGTGTTCACGGCCTCGTTCACCTTACAAATAATAGTCTCATTGTCGATATCCATAGATTTGGAGTCCACGGCTGCACCGGAGAGAGATTGACTCTTATCTTCGAATCGCTTTTTGCAACTGGCAACTATTTCATCCCTTAGAATTGTGCGTAAAATTGTTTGTATCTACGGAAAAGAAGAAAAATGCATAATTTTTTAGTATTTTACAAGAGAGTTCCGCGTGTAATATATATCAATACACTTGTAAAAGAAAAATATATCTTTATTAACACTCAAGACCTCGGCCCCGCAATAACGCGGAAATGGTCGTTATCCGTTATACCCCGGCCCCGCGCTAGCGCGGGTTTACACACAAGGGCGTGTAATCGGTATCCGTTAAGGCAAAACTAATTTATTTCTGGTTTTTGTTTTTTTATGCTGCTCAAGAGGGTTTGCTGCGTATGTGTATTTTTTTGTGTCGATTTACCTTATTATTTATGGGTGAAAATGACTTTGTTAAAAATGTACATATAATACGTCAACGCAAACAAATGTTACACAGTTTGCGATTTTCTGGATGCCGAAAAAATCAAACAATTAAGGCTCATAATTTATTGCTTCACATGTTTATGGGCACTTACTTTAATTACGCGTGTCAAATTTTTATTATTTTCGGTTCTTATCAATGACGTCAACATCAGTGAAATTATGCATTTTTATCGCGTCACATACTCCTTCTCAAGACCATTCATTGTTTATTTTCATAGGTATGGGCTCTTTGCTTCCGAGCACTTTTTGTTTTAAAGAAATGTGTCGATTAAATAAAAAGATATGATTTTTTAAAGAAAAAACGCGCGAATCCGGCTGCATGTGCGAAGTGTGCGGGTTTAACCTTTTAACTGCCAGCAGGTGTATGTATGGCGGTACCTCGCACGCCACGAGTTTAATTGCAATTATATATATTTTTTAATTTATCGTTTTTGAAAATGTTTTAAAGTTTATTTGTTAAAACTTACCAAATAAATGAAGAGTGCGCCGATGATGATGCGATTGTGCCGCCATTTATACATAATAACAATGTTAAAATGTTTATGACACATCAGGGTTGTCACAAATTTTGTCATAGAAAATACGCGAACTAAATATATATTATATATTATATACGCCAAACATGAACAGAAATTAATATTTTCCCGGGAATACGGGGAAGCCCGTAGTATAAACTATGATAATATGACTGCCACCCCTGAATTTTGCGCCATCTTCATACTCGGAGACAGACTTATTTCAAATTACATTTCAAGTAGTAAAAACGAAAACTGTTTCAATTGTGAGTATAGGACGATATTCCCAATAGATGTCTTTGTGTGTTCGACACAGTTGTATGTTTAACATAATTGATTTACGTTAGTAAAATCCCGTTCAAAGCGTGCGTCCGAAGACGTCATTTTATGTATGATTGGCGTACCGTTCACGGAAATGTTCGCGCCTTAAGACGCTTGTGGCAGCCATCCGGTTAAGCGTAACTTTGTCGCGAAACTGCCGGTTGCTTGAGTGTTAATGTATACAAGTAGAATGTGAATTTTCAATTATGTACCTTAAAGTTTGGTGTGACCAAACAACGGGCTGATGCGATTGCAGATGCAGTAAGAGGACCAGCGATTCCGATGGAAGATATGAATTCTGCTATATTTGGTGTCAATCTAAAGGGTACCGGTCGGTTGGCCTCTAGTTCACCTAAAAGATATTTTTTTAAAAAATAATATATTAGCAATCAGTAAAATGGAAGGTGGGCATTTATGATTTTCGCTCAGGATGACAACATAATATCTCTCATCTTGGAGTTATTTCAATTAATCAGTTAAGAATTTGTCAGGTTTGAAGTCACATTCATTTACACCAGGAGTTTCCCACCTGACAGCGGTCACGGGTGCATTCAAGATTGAAAAATGTAGCAGTCTGTTTTGATAAATAACCAAATTATAATGCGTTACATTCTTTATATAATTATTACAAAATTTTAAATTGTTATACTATACATTTAAAGGCTTGCGACAGTATTTACAAAAAAAACTCCAATTACCACCGTAAAACATAATGATGTGTGTGTACAAATTCATCGATTAACAGGATAATAATATTAACTGCTTTTGAAATATCATTATATTTAAGATTCATGTCAGCATATATTTTGGTGCCTTCTATGGATTTATATTCCTCTACTTTACTTATTTTACTTTACCAGTGTTTTTGATCAAGCGATTAAAGACGCTCAGTCAAGATGAAAAAAAGTAATATACATTTAAATAAAAGACAATGAAACACAATAAAAGAATCACCTGTAACTTCATCGATGTCAAATTTGTAATAGGATATATTGACTAGGCCAGAGTCTTGGTGAACATACATCATATCTGGGTTGAGTCTGGTCAGGTGAAGAACGTATTCTGCAAACGAAGCCAGAGACAATTGCAGTGTGAACATTTTTCTAAAGGTCCAATAATCTGTCGCAGCTCTGAAGGTGTGAGCGGCCCAATTTTTCAAAAGCGTGCGAGGCACCATATTAGACTGCACTTCTTTTAATATATCCCTGAGAACCTGGTGCGACGCTTGCGATCCTCTCGCTTGGACCGCGGCCAGCCTTTCGTAAAATCTCGCCACCGGCGCGTCGTGTTCCATGTTATGACCGTTACAAGCCAAGCGATATATGTCCAGCAGAGAAACGGACGCCGGATTGTCTTCGACGAGTCTCATTTGAGGGGAGACGGCGACGACTCGCGGAACAGTGAAGTGCAAAAATCTACGTGAGGTTTCTTTCTGTTTCCCGAGATACAAATTAAGCATCCTCAGCAGTTGCAAAACTCTCTCTTCTCGACGAGCGTCCCCGAGACCGGAATCGTTGACAACGAGATAAGGATAAATTTTGCCATTGTGACCTCGTATGTAAAGACGTCTGGCTGCGGTGTTATGCTTCTGAACGACTTCAACCCGTGGCATAAATCTCGCGATACGCACAAAATAATGCGAGTGCTTAGGTAACAGAAATTCTCCCGGGAGTTCAACTTCCGCCGTCTTCAAGCTGAAGTTAGATAGGAATCGACATTTCTCTTCAATCAGGAAGGACCTGAAAATTAATAAACATAATACAGCAGCGACTGCGATAATCTTATCTTATATGAATTTCCATCAAAAATAATTGCAAAACATATTCTATGTTACACGTTTTCAGGACAAATAATTTTTTTAAATCTAACGCTTGTAATATATTGCTTCTCGAAATTCAAAACATGAACAAGTCAATATGATGGCCTGTTCTAATATGATATTAAACTGTATTTTTTTTAGAAATATTGTATTCAGTGTAAGTAGTGAAAGATCTTCAAATAATAGGTTCAAATTGATAATTAAAATAAAAAAGTTCCTACTTGGGTAACAATTTAGTTTTTCCTTCAAGGATTCGGACCCACTGGTTGAGTTTTTGAATGAGGTTTTGCAGTTTCATGGAGCCGGGCTGAGTGAAGTCGAAGTCGGTGGTGAACTGCCCTTTCATCTTCTGGAAGACCGGATCTTGGACGATCGCTTGTGCCCGACGCGCCAGGCTCTCCGACGCTGCAGACGAGAAGGTAGCACTTACAGAACTTGATATATTTTCTGAAACGGTAACACACACTCAAAAACGCACCACACCGAACAGACAAAAGCAGATCAGGCGTGACACCCCGTTCATCTGTATGCCGACTCGTTAATGAAGGACAGGGGTAGATGGAGTACAAGAGACAGCCCTCTCTTTTGACAATACGACAGTAGACAAAAATTAGGTAGTCGAGTGAATAATCTTAGACGTTAGATCGATAATAAGACAAATATGCTTATATGCAAATATGCTTACTTATGCTTATATGCTTATATGCAAATATGCTTACTTATGAAATATCATTTCAGCTTATGGCCAATATTGAACATTTCTTCCGCGCATACGGCGGACTGTACGCAATGCAAAAACTCTGCCACCTACTCATGCCAATTCCAATACCGAAAGTTGAGACGAGTTTCTTCACAAAGTTCAGGGTGTGCGGCGTGATGGTCGCTTCGCTCACGGAAGCCCTGTTCTCGAAAGCGATGGCGTAGCACTTGGCCAGTCCCTGCCGCAGCTGTCTCAGTACTTCTTCATACCAGTTTTCTCTGAACCAAACCATCTGAAAAAGGAAAATAATATTCATACGGAAATTTGATAAAGAAAGGCACAGAGACAAATAAAACCACACAAAGCCTTCACTTCATAATTTACCTGATCGACGATTCCTTCTAAAGATGAGAGGACGGTGGGATGAATATCTCTCTGCATGTGCATAATTTTTGAGCATCGCCACATGGGCAGGGTCGCCTTGATAGGACCCGTCTCAGCCGACGATGATGATGCTGGCAGCGAAGCTGAAATGGACGCAGTGCCTCCGCTGCTTGAATTATTGGAGCCTTGAGAACTCATATCGCTTAGATCACCCTGCAATTTAAGTATAGCACATATTTATTTGTTATTCAACACTTTTATACAACCCTCGGCATAACAATAATTTTTATGACCTAGCCTGAATTGATGAAATAATATTTTTATTTTATGATCAAATTTAAATATCTGATGATTCCTTTGAAAATAAAAATGAAGCCTTTTAACCTGGTGACGCAGCTCAATAGGTTAATTAAATAGAAAAATAAAAATATTTTTCAAGATAAGATTTATAAGCAATTGAGACGAGACATATATTGTTTTATATTTTACCGTAGAAGTTGCTTGCTGAGAATTCTTTCCGGCTGCTTGTGCTGCTAATTCTGCACTCTTATATCTTTCTCTCTGCTCTATCTTCAAAGTGAGGTACAAAGTTCGAATAGGAAAGTATACCGCTTGAGGAAATATTCTCCCAACCTATTGATAATTTATACATAGCGATTACTTATCATACTTAGAAGTGTTATAAATATTAAATATAAAGAAAAAAAATCACAATCAAGATTCATTGGCATTTTTAAAAAAAACTAACCTGGCTAAGTAAATTCAGTATCACATTTCCATCATACTGAACTAAACAACAGAGTAGTTGCGGTATCCAAGGAAGCCATTGAATGGGCGGAACACCAACGGAATATTTATCAACCGCTTCCATCAGACTACCTTTTTCATCATCATAACTGAGCATCCAGAGAACCTATAGAGAAAAAGAAATTAAAATTCATTACAGTTGTGAGGTTTTCATGTAATACTAATTACAATTCAGATAGTGAGAGAAAATTAAAACAGATTTTGAAATTATTGCAAGAGATAAATTAAATGATTCATAAACAAATCTCCGACCTTGGTTAAGTGTTTCCTAGATTTAGATTCATTTTGATGGCGGCAAGCGTGCAAATAGCAAGTCATAGCTGAAACTCCGATACTTATTTGCCGAGCGTCTCTAGTGAATATTTGCTCCAAGTAATCACCCCACAGGCCCCACGCCTTGACTAAAGTGTCATGAAGTTGAACTGCCGCAGAGAAAGCCTTGTTAGCTTCTTCCGAGCGCCCCAGTTGGGCCAGTAACAATCCTTTGAAAGCGTAGAACTCTGCCGTCATATCTTTAGTAAAATATTTAAAATTGGTGGACTCTATCATATCGAGGCCTTCTTGAAGCTCGTTTTTACCATTCGTCCACGCCATCTGTAAGTGACATTTGACTTGTTGCCTGATCTTTTGGAAGCAGTCCACTATGGGTACGCTGGGAATAGTGTAGATCCTTTGCAGAGAATCCAGACACACTCCAGAGAGATTGTGCTTGCGAGCGATCTTTGCAAAGTGAATGATGGCCTGCGCGCTGGCGTGCACTCCAAGCATTGAGTGATTAGAAGCTTGGTCCGTTTGAGATTCGTAGTGTGTGGCAATAAACGTGTAATGGTGCTGTCTCCAAGTGAAGATAGCTCCCCAATGTGAAAGGTTATCGGCAACTACAGGTAAGCGATTTCTCCAAGTCTTCACTATGGCTTTCATATCATGCAAGGAGGTAGGACGACCATGGAGGAGACCCTGTAGATTTAAAGAAAATAATTATCATTTCAAATTACAATTATATGAATGCGAAAATACAAAAATCCAATCGAATCGAAACGACAACCGACCTGATGAATCTGCGCAGCTTCAGACAATTCCATAATTTGCTGAGCAGCACGCAAAAGGGGCAGATGCGCGTGAGATACTAAAGGAGGAAGACGTCTCCATTCTCTCATGCAAAGTGTCGACGCATTCTCCACGTGCCTTTCCACAGAACCCAGATGCTGCTCTCCCGGCTGACAAATATTCAAGAATCCTCGGTACAAATTCACTTGCCAACCTGATCAAAAAAAAAAAAAAAAAATAACTAAGCACAAAAACATGCAAAATAGCTTCCAGCGATTAATATTGATTTGTCATGACATACTCATTTCTTTCGGACAACTGTATTCTACTTCGGCGAGAGCCTCTTTCATCTGAGCCCAGTTTGGGTTTCGCCATGAACTTTCTAATATCAAGAATGGATTGCGTTCACTGCGCGTCTGTCCAATTTCCAACAAAAGGTCCCACTGATTCAGTTCTTTGGCGCATTTAATCCAATGGTTAGTCCAAAGCATACATTCCTTTTGAATAGAATAGGAAGCGGGTCCGGATGAGCAGTCCTGCTTTAATTTAGACATGGCGACGTCATACGCTCCCTGAAATAAGTTATGCGACCGCAAAAGTGAATTCAAAGTAAACTATAAACATATGTTTATTATTATAAGTTATCATGTCTTCTCTCATAGTTACCTGAGCTTGTTCAAAGAAACCTTGTTGCTCATAGGCAATAGCTACGTTGGTTTCTTTGTAATACGCATGTTTCTGCCATAAGCCAGACCACATATCCTCTTCAAATAATAGTTCATACATGTCGCTCAAAGAATCCAAAATGTCCTAAAAAAAGAGATTTAAAAAATTAAAAACCCTGTTAAAAGTGTTTACTATAATAATTTAAAAAATTAAATAGAGTTACCGTTTGCGGGGTATTTTCCGGTTCAAAGTCATAGCAGTCTGTGATTTCCCTTTTTAATTTTGTCGCTAGGGTCGCATCGAAAGCCATCTGTTCCAAATTTAACGTCATTCTGTGCCAAAGGTTGTGAGATTTGCCCAAGTATTTCATCAATGCTCTATAAATAGAAAAGTCATTTGTTAAAATCAAAACAAATGCTAAACAATGAATAGAAAAAGTAAAAAATTACTCACGGTTTGATTACGACAGGCGGATTGCAACGAGAAAGAGCTTCTACAAATGTTGTTATAGCACTCAACTGCGATTGTGGTTCTTTTTGTATGACATGTGTACCGGAAGATATAAATGGAACCATTTCGGATATCAATGTCTGAAAACGGGAAAAAATTAGTTTTCCAATCTTAAATACAGTATAAAGATATTGATATTTATATTAAATAAAATTCTTACATTCAGTTGTCTCTCGTCTAATATCGCCCACAGTTTAGGAAAGAGGTTTATCCAAACCCAATGCGCCAATTGCTCATCCATGTGGCAGAGTTGGGCGGACGCCACTAAAAGTTGTTCAGTTCGAACTTTGCGAGCTGATTCGAGAAATTCTGACTGTTTAGCGATGAGTTGTGTCAGTGCCTGTTGCCTAAAAAAAGTGTTATGTTGTTTATAAGATATTTTATCAATTACTATTTGACAATAGAATGTCATTTTCTATAATTGAGAGTTAAACAATTATTTCTGTGTTTAGTTACCTGTTTGGAACTTGTTTATCGAGTTCATCTCGTCGGTTATTTGAATTAGAATCGACGCTAGATAAATCCATATCGAGAACATCCTCTTTATCTTGATCTACACTTTCGTAGCTATCCATTACTTCTTCTTTCATACTTGTGTAAATTACAAAGTTCTTCTTCTCATCGCAATCGGCAAGGTTTATCACCGATCCAATACTAGGCAAGAGATTTTGCTCATTCGATAAGTGTATTTGTGTACCTGAAACATGCAAATGAATTTATATAAATGAAAGCAAAATAAAAATAATTTAGAATGATAAATTTATCAAAGATGAACTCACTGGAGACAGCGGTGACAATCAAAAGTTCTATGCACTGTTTAATCCAATAGTGAGGACCGATGGCATCCCAATTCTGAGAACATATAATATAAAGCAATCTATCGTGCAGGCGCCTCCTCATTGAACCGTCGAATACTTCGAAAAACTTGGCGCGGATGTGAGGTTGAGTGCATCGCAGACCTGACAAAAAGGCTGGCTCCAATTTGGATGTCA
The DNA here is from genome assembly GCA_031772345.1 of Himalopsyche anomala. Taxonomy (NCBI): domain Eukaryota; kingdom Metazoa; phylum Arthropoda; class Insecta; order Trichoptera; family Rhyacophilidae; genus Himalopsyche; species Himalopsyche anomala. The sequence continues at coordinate 21,590,030 of CM062824.1, forward strand.
GTTCTGAAGCCTTGAGATGTTCATCTCTGGAATCATCAAAACACATGTTAATAAATGGCAACAGTTCCACAGTGGATTCATAAATCAATATGAAACAAGCATTACCTGTATACATAATTGACCAATTCCAGGTACTGGGCGTTCAGTTCTAAGTCATCCGGGAACCTTTTCTCAACATACTGCATCATTTTTACGAGTAAAATAGATTTTTCTCTGATTGACGGAGCTTGGCTCAGAGTGACGGAATTGCGATTTTTCATCCATTCCTCCAACATTTTTGTGATTGCTTTCATCACTTTTACGTCTTGAGTCTTCTCTATGAGGCCTACCAATATGGTGCCGATGAAAGTTTTCCTCATGTCAACACCCATCACGACCACTCTAGTTTTGATGAGGTCGAGACTGAGTATTAACAGTTCAGAAGAGGCGGGACTGATTTCTGGCGCGCTCGGACTTAAATGTTCTTTCGCCATGCGCTGCAAGACTCTCATGAACGGAGTGATGAGTCTGTCAATGTAAGATTCGTTCTTCAAGCACGCGGCCTTCAGCATCATGAGCGTGCCGTAAAGAGTGCTCGGACTGGCGTTGGCGTTCTTTTCGTAATTAGCGAGTCCTTCGAAGACCATTTTGCTGACGCAAGCGTAGAGGGTTTCCAGTTCTTCATATTTCGAGGCAACGGTGGATCCGGTGGGCTCGGTGGGAAACAGCTCCATGAGCTTAGCGAGCAAGCTGTGAACCAACCGTATCACTTTAGAATTAGTGCTGGTGATGCACGCCGCCAGACCTCTCTGCAGCGGCTTCAGGGATGCTAAAATCTGTTCTCGTTTCATAACGCCCAGAAGGAAGGTCAGCAGCTCGAGAGCGGTGCAAATATTTCCGTAATTGGGAGACGCGTTTTCCACATTGGTGAACACTTTGTCGAACCACGCCAATTTCAAATCACACTGCTGCGGCCACACATCCGGTTTTAGTGCTGTTTTGAGCAGGGTCACGCATCTTCGAGCCAGCTGCTCGGCGGGTGAAGCGCCCATATTTGTCATTTCATTGGTCTGAAATTATAAATGAAATATTTGTTATAGACAGAGCGGTGCCATTATTATTTTGAAAGCCATGCAGATATTTATCTCATCAGGTAAAGGTAAGTTAAGTGTCACAATTCCATTCCATGCTGCAAACTTTGTAAATAAATGTGCAATCTTTACCGGAATATTGAAAATATGCAACTAAAAATATACACAAGAGGGTTGGGTTAGGTCTAAAGCTATATTGATTTTAGAATTAATCAATTACTATGAATCGACCCTTTATATAACGAGTCAATGTGGCTGGTTAATACTACCAGAAACAAAATTACTTTCTACTCCATACAAATTATTATATATAGGTTAGTAAAATTGTATAAAAAAATACCTGAACCTGACAGGCCAACCTCAGTAGCAGATTTAAAACGACATCAGCGTGAGCTCTCTCAATAGGCTTAGCAGAATCCGGTTCAGGTTTAGGAAGCGATTGAGGCGCGTTCGAAGAAGTAGACTGCGAAGGACTGGTCCAACCGGAGCCCGTATTCAGAACCTTTCTCTGTTCGAATCCTCTACTGGCCGACGCGTCTTCCGTAGACGACCGTTTCATTCCACAAATAATACCGACTGACCCGACACCCTGTAAAATATTTTTTATTTACATATGTCATAAAAATACACGTCGTATTATGTACATCAATCAGTTCAATGATATAACGTGCCTCTTGCTCATCAGCTTCATCTTTGATCCTCTGAAGTTCCCATTTAATAATAACCTCGGCAAGTTCTACAGCAAGTTTTCGATGATCTATCGAGGGGTTGGCGGTCACACCCAACTTTTGCATGGCTCCAACCATGTGCCCCACTAAGGCGTGTCTCACTGGATAATAAACCTAAATGCAAAACAGAAAATTATTCATTTTGTAGCGTGTTCAGATGATACAATAATAGATAAAAATAAGAAATGTAGCATTATCATATGGTTTTGTTAAATCACCTTGTAGTGGCGTACGACCAGTTGCAATATGTGGAACAGTTGCTGCATGGTGTGGCCATCTTCCACGATTATCTTTTTAGTCCAGTGTGTGAGCATCGTATTTCCGTCTTCCATTCGATAAGGCATCGCAGGTGTTAATATTTCAAGAGCTTGCTTTACTACTTGCCGCGCTTCAATAGCATGGGCTTTTAAAAGGCTGTGAAAAACTGAAAACGCAATATGAAAACATCAATATAACTCGACAAAAGAAAGATAAAATGTCTTATAATTATATTAGGTATACTGACCTTGTAAAACTATTCTTTTGTGAATGGCGAACTTCGCTATTATATGACTAAGTAGAAGATGACCGTGATATCTAAAAAAATATTTCAAATATTTATAAGCATAATAATAAAATGCGGGCTAGATCCGATTGCAGATGTGACTTTTTCAATCCAGCACAAGTAATTTGAGACTAGATAAGGCATGAGTATTTTTGATGCATTCGAATTGTTATTGATAGTGATTTTTTCACAGTTTTCTTGAATTTACCTCAAACATGTAATTTTGAAAATTTTAGCATATGAAAATATGAAAATATATTCCCAAAAATGAAATATAATTTGTGAAACAAGGATACTAAAATAAAACGACAAATTCTATGGCATCACACAGTCCGAGCTGAGTAAATTCAATAACTACAGTAATAAGTACTACATGTAAATCAGTTTAAGTGGTTTTGTGAATCTTACTTCTAAATAACAGATAGTCCGTAGGTATATTCTCACCTGGTCGCAGGATCAACATAATTTTTACCCAATAAACATGGCCATGCAAAAGTCATCAGCCTTCTGAGTTTGTTCCCTTGTTTTTTGTTATTGGCATCATGAATGTGTGCCGAAGCTTGTTCCAATAGTAAACAGGCAAATTGCAAGAGTGAAATTCTCACACTATCCGAACATCCAAATGGATTTTCTGGATCGATAACCTGCGAAATAATTATCTTTAATTCAAATCTATGCTCACTGTTAACATAGTATATAGAATGTCCCTCTAATGCGAAAACCCAATTTTTTAAATCCTTGAAAAACTGTTTTTTCAAAATTGTCTTATTGCAATAATCTACTTAACACCATCAGTTATTATGTGATGAGAATTATTTCAGGTTTAAACTACAAAAATGGCCAAATTATTCATATTAATTTGTCAAAGTTTTAGTTATTATGTATTTTCACAGCAGTAATACATATCGAGTGTGAAAAGGAAAAAGGACGTAACCCACAGTTTTTTCAAAACAGTATTATTAATAATCACAAACTTGATACACGTTTTATCAAAAGGATGTAAGCTGCAAGTCTCCGTGCACTTCAAGGTTAAGTATATTAATATGTAATTTGCATACGGCCCAAAATCATAAAAACATGTTTTTTTGTGCCTCCTGTAAAATTTTCTACGTGTGGATTGTGTCCTTTTTCCTTTTCACAGTCGATATGAATGAAACAAATTTACAAACAGTATGTAGCTGAGAATGATATCAAAATAAAAAGCAGTTATATGGCGATTTGCGGTATCCTTCAATTTAAACAATAAACATGACTTACATTATTGATAAATACTGAAACGACATTATCAGAATTGTCTTGATAAGGTGACGGAGGACCTCCGACAATTTTATGACCCTTTTCAAAGCTCACCGCAAAGCAAGGAATCAAGATCATCTGCAAAACCTTAGCTTTCAAATCTTGAGACATACTATCGGTAGCAAAATGCTCGACAAATCGGAAGAAAGCGCGACGTTTCCAGTCAACGGTGTAATTTTGTGCCACAGTATTTTCCAGAAAGTCACGGAGAAACTGAAAAAAAAATTGTAGATAAATTGGTTAATTTGCATTAAGCACTACAACGATATAAGATTTTGTAAATAAAATATTTACCTGAAATACTGGTATGAACCTATCACATAAGGCTCTCAATAATTGAAACAGAAGGTCAATGTCGTTGGGATGATGGCAGAAATAATGCAATAAAATTTTCACTATCAACTTCGGCTCTTTCCAATGTGTAGATGCTACAGTATCAACATTCTTGTGAATTTCCTAAAAAAAACAGAGAAAACTTCTACTATACATACAATTTTATTGCTATCGGAACAAATCTCACAATGGATGCTTCTTTCTGCTTTCACAGAATTAATGTTCCTATAATGGCAGACCGTTATTAACTTGTAGTATTGACAGTGTGGTTACCTGATATTGATCATTGCACCAAATTCTCTTCAGAGCTTCTATTAAGTCGTGCTGCGTAGATAGCCACTGATCGTCATACTTTATCAGCAGGGACAGTATTCTGATAGCTTGATACTGCATTTCATTTTTGTCAGAGTGCGTCAAATTTGCAGACGGATTAGTGTGAGCCAACAGAAGAGCGAGCAGTCTCGGTTTCTTCACAGTCTGAAGAACTTCCCTATAAGGCTTACCGTTTTCATGAACTATCAGATATATTAAAAATCTACTCCACTGTTCGTCTTTGATGCAGTTATCTGAGAGGAAAAGTTCCAGTGTCTCTTTTGGTAATCTGCAAATGGATAAAAAGAAAATGAATACTAACTTAATTATTCGAAAAAATATGGAATGTTGAATTTACTATGATCCTTTCAATAGCCAATATGAAGACATGAATAATACTGACTTACCGGAGTAAAAACTTCACAAGAGGTTCTCTAAACGGCGAGCCTGCTTCAACCATGAGTGCTTTTTCAGTCTGCAGAATAAGTCTACAGAGGGATTCGAGAGACTTACTGGACGCCGCAGGTATTTGATGGAATATTCCAATTAACAAAATTATTTTCTGTTCATTCTCTCCGGTCTTCGAATTTCCCAAAAAGTTTGCACCTGAATTTGACAGACATTTATTTAACACTTTATTTTACATATTAGAACATAAATGGTCTGATATAAATTAATATACATAAATAAGAACAGAAAGAATTTTTTAATGGTGCATATTACACAAATTGCAATGTGTAATTTTCTTATATTTTTATAATGTCATTACGCCAATGATTGATAATGAAGAATATTATATTTGTATCAACCGGTAAAATAATTTAATAAAATGTTTCACCTCTACTTGATTGAACAGCGAATTCCAGAAGCTTCATCAGCAACTGTAATAATTGTTCCGCTAGTTTCTCATTGAAAGAAGATGGGAACAGTTGAGTCAGATAGGATAGTCTTTTGGCACTGTTTACGCTGAGACTTCGATAATCGCCCAACGTGGAAAGCAGAGGTCTCATTATGGGATGAACTATCTCCATATCGATCAAAAAGCCGCTCAAGAACTTCTGCATGCATTCAAAACCAGCCTAAAATTAAAGATTGCGCTATATAAGAAACTTGAGAAATGTTTTTGTCATTATACACGAAATAGAATAGTTAGAAATACGAAATAGAAAACAAATAGTTATTGCTTCTCAGCTTACATGGGAATAGTACACTTGTTCTGATCAAAGAATAATAAATAAAAACAATACTTGCATGCTGTAATTCAGAATCAGATTTCTCGAGAGCTTTGTAGAGTACGTTGAATATCTTATCACGGAAATTGGGAGCTTGAATGTAATGGCAGGCTGCCAATGCTCGCAATGCAGATTTGCGCAGCGGAACGAGGTTCACTCCTTTATAGCAGGCAAATTTTCCAAGAACAGCGTCATCCGCCTCACAAATAGAAATTAGTTCATGGAAGAACACCTTGTGTTCCATAATACCCAAGTCTGCAAAATATATACACATAAGTCTTGAATATTTAAAAGTATAAGCAAGCGTTTTTCAAAAAAGATTTTTTTAAGCACATAAAATAAAAGTTTTTAAATTAATCGTTTACCTATGGTGAAAAGGCGGGGATTAAGTGTGGTACAGAATGTGGTCCCATCCATAAGTCCCATCTGCGCATTAGCGGGTTGATGCCTAAGTAGGTGTTTCCTGGGAGGTATGATATCAATTAGAACGTCTCTGTGTGGGTCCATGACGTCGGTGACTGGCCTACTCTGTAGCTCAGCGATCAATTTCAAAGAGTGCATTGCCTAAAATGATTAACAATAAAAATGAATCAATCGGTAACGATCAATTATATTGACATATGGAAAAGAGCAGAAATAATTACCTGTTCCCTGACAAGAATGTGGGGACTGGTAACCTGGCGAACGAGCTCCTGAAGGACATCGTGCAACGCTTTATTACGGGACATCATCACTTCCGGCTCGAGAATTTTCAAACTTCGTTCAGTGGTGCCGCTGGAGCTGCCGGTCACGCACACTCTCAGCATCTTCTCTAAATTGACTGTAGCCATGTCTACGGCTCCACTGGACACTTCTCCAGTCAAATCCATCATTACAAACATAAAAGCCTTGAGAAAGGTGAACGTGTGCCGATAGACCCACTTCATTGCCATTTTCTCAAACATGAATTTAATGGCGATGCATCCACCGAGCTTGGCATACCATGCCCGCTCATAGCAGAGGAGCGACATCCTCTCTGCCAGATACTCCATCAACGGAAGGCGGCAGGCTCTCTCTTTGCTTCCCAAGATGGTAGCAGCAGTCTCAATCATGAGAACGAGCGCCAAATGCCCCGGCTTGCAGAGTTCTTTTTCCTCATGACCCATGATGACGGCGATGGCATCTATTAAGACCAGAGGGTCAAGACCGGCAGCTGCGGAAGCCTTTCCGGGAGCTAGGGCAAACGGTCCAGCTTGACGGGCGACGGCGACCATAGTGTAATGCCGCACTAGAGACACCATAGTAGGAAGTACCAGATGCCGGAGCTCTTTAATAGCTGCCGCCACGAACATTCCCGTGAGTGCCACTCTGTGAGTGTTTCGGACCGCATCGTCGGTACATTTGTAATGCGGACCTGTCAAGGGAGCAATCTTTCCCTCCAAGAAGTCCGGATGAAGGAATAGTTTCTGCAGAGCATGTTTGTCATCATCCAAGCACAGAGAGGCTGCAAGGTAGCATCTCAACACCTCCCAACACTGACGGCGGTAAAACGGATCAGTAGCGCTGGATTTTAGAGCTGCAAAGGCAGCATCTACAACACCCGACACAGCGAAGTCTACCGGGCGTCGGTGCTCTTGGAAGTAAGCCACCACAGCCGGCCCGTCCGACTCAGTCTCCCGCCTGTCCAACCTTTGCGGTTCAATCATCATTTTACGGTTGCCGCCTCCAAATTTTCCAAGCACACGGAAGGCGATACGAGCTACATCATTGTTTTGAAGAGTGCGCCACAGGGCCTGCATTAAATCAGCACGCACGGGTTGTATGTGTTCATAGAGGAAGTCAGGCTGCAAGTTGTCAACACAGAGCTCAAGGGTACGCAAACCTTGCGAAATGAGAGTATGAGAGCCATTGAGGGCGGACACGAGCGGATCCATAAGCATGGGCAAATATGGTAACAAACTGCTGAGTCGTACGGGTACGGTGAGGCACAACTCTACAAACAAATCTTTCATGTGCTGCTTGTGCAAACCACTCTGCAGCCGGTTGAGACCTTCGAGCAAATTAGGCAGCAACGGTAGAAACTCTTGATACAAGAGATCGTGGCTTCCTCCCCCTATTGATCGGAAAAGGGCTCTCAGCAAGAGGAAATAGTTGTAGGGCTCTTTAGCAGTGGTGGCATATTCCATAGCCTTGTTGACGATGCCGTGTAAGTGAGGCCGAAGCATGTGCTCATTTTCAGCAGGAAACAGACTCACCGATCCGAATACCAATTTAAAGAGCCTCAAGTAGAGGTTCGATCTTTCTACATTAGAGCCCATCTCCTCCATTCGCTCCAGCAGATATTCCACCAGAACAGTTGCAAATATAGGTGACGTTGACGGGTTAGACAGGAAAGTATTGGCAATTATTTGTAGTGTCATGTTTTTATTAATTCTCTCCACCATGTGGGAGATTGTGGCTGTGAAGATTTCTTGAAATGTTTGCGGATGCATCATGGAAAACTACAAAATTAAAATCAATCCGTATTTGATTAGCAATTTTATTTTTATTTATTTAACTAATAAATTATAAATTGTTCATTATCATCATACGCATGCATGCCAATAATATTTAGTATTAAAGCTGTTATTGTGTGCAATGTAAAAAAGAATGACAACAATTGATTTCAAACATTAGGAAAGGAGCAAAATGTAACTGAGAAAATTCAAAACAGTATGACATAAACATTAATGATTTGCTAAATATAAGACTCAAAATTGCTAGCTTACCACTCCACTGAAATGTTCAAGAACTTCTTTCTCTTCTTTAGATCTGACCATGGAATTCGGAGTGCGTGGAACAGTAACACCGCTAACATTCGATTGCAAAGTGTAAATATCCAATGACTGAAGTCCCCATTTGACCAGCCGGATGAAAACCAAAGTCTCACGCGGTTGAAATTGTTTCTGCGATTGTGCTCCTTCTGTTCCACCCTGAAAAGTGATTCAGCACTGTGATACATTTCAATATTTTTTATGACTATACATTAGAAGCATTTCTAAAAAACATCACATATGAAACAAAACAGTAATGTTTACCTTGCATGTGGCACAGCCCCACGTTATCGTTTTGACTCCGCAAACTAAGGTCTTCACGAGAGTCCTGTAGTCGGCAACATTATAATTATTAACCTGAGAGGAAGGGAAGCCGAACTTTGATTTTTCTTCTGGCTTCTGATTACCAAAGTTATCGAGGGACTCTGAGGCGGGTCTCTCTTCGTCTAATCTGATTTCAGATGCAGCAGGAGTCAATCCGACGGGGGTTTGGGGATTGGTCATTGAATTTTGGCCGGTTGTTGCTCCTCCTCCCGTCGGGAATGCGTTGCTTTGATTTTTGCTGAAATAATTATTAACCAACAAGTTCATACATACTTAAATACAAATATTATTCCTTTTATTTTAACTAAATAGCATATCATCATCATGCAGGAGAAAGTAACTAAGTGTTAAATAATCAAATAATGAAGAGAACTATTTGAATATTTTAATAAATCTAGCAACAGTTTTAAAATAATAATTCGGTTCTTTGACATCTGTTGGTCTAGGTATGTTATGATGGAAAAATAATTCAAACAACTATTTTGTACATAATACATCAAACAGTGCCCGAGTCCATTTTAGAATAAAAATACTCTCGGTCACTTTCTCCTATATGTCAATGCTTTGCATATGTTGATAATTGTATAGTAACAAATAAAAACAACAATATATACACAATATACACATTTAAAGCAACTCTAAATATATTATATTTGGCAAGGTAATTGATTCATACATAGATAATTTTATATAAAGAAATATAATGTAACCAACCATTTAGCTACTAATATTGGCAGTTGCAACTTAGAAATAGTTTTGAACTTCAAAACAAATACTTCTAGGATTCTTAGCAAAAGCTGCCTGCCTTTCATATTTCCTCCAGGAGCAGCTAAAGTTCCCGGAGTGGAAGGTGTAGTGCTTCCTGCTGCAGCTTCTCCTTCGCAACAGAGCCGAATACAGTCCACAAGATTTAGCAATAACTTGCAGGACATTGTTTGAATGCTGAAAATAAAACATAATTGAATGATAAATAACTGATAGAATTATGTTTTAGGACTCCATTAGTTTTTTTGAAAGAAATTGAGTATTCCACTTGATTTCAAAAATAAAACAAAGAGAACAATTTATATTATATTGATTGAATTGGTATTGAGTAATTAGAACTCGACACATCTCTCAACTTTAATAATATATATAGTTATTGAGGAGTATCGCCGCATACGTGCGGCAGAATGTTGTGTTGTTTAATATTCATTCTCATTCTCATACTTTTGATTTAATTGTCATTATTTCTTCACAGATGAATAAAGAACATATATATCTATGATTTTTGGCGGTTAAATTATTTTTATTATTGGTTGCAAAAGAGCAAAAAAATTTTGTAAAAAGGTGAATATTTGTACACAAATCGGTAGCCGTACAAACTGAGCGTAAAATTACTTTTCTGCGAGATTCCCTTCCTGGAATCAATGTCAGAAAAGCGGGATATGTTTACAGAAAGAAGCAAAAAAAGATCTAGACCCAAATTGGAAGTAATAGCTTCTTGAAAATTATTGAAAAGTAAAAACGAGTTTGTAAATTCATATTTCTAATTATGCATTGTAAAATTATAAAAAAAGATTTACCACCTAAAATATTATTCAGCATTCTTCACAGACTGACCAATAAACAAAAAAAAGTGTTGTTATATTTGTGTGTATCAATGGTAAAATTAATCAAAATATACAAAAAAAAGCCTAACTTAGTAAAAATTAACTCACCACTCAAAGGGTTAAGATGACGTAATGCCAAAATAGCTTTCAAATATATTAATTCATTCTGGAGTAACTTAATACTTTGCTATTAGTAAGGAGTAACTAAACACTTTATATTAATTGCATGTACCAAGATACTGCCAGAATAACAATTGAATTTTTAATCAAATGTAACACAAGTTACCATAGAATGACCTAAGATGTAAATATGAAAAACTATCCCTCTAAAAATATAACAGGTGGTAAACTATATTTTAAATTACATATACAGATTAGTGTTTTTCCCACAACCATATTGTTAGTTTTTAGGGTAAAATAAGTAATTATGGTAAATATAAGTAAAATTAACTAAATCATGCTTATAATATGTAAAATTATGTATCAAATAAAATAATAAGTGATAAATGAAACTGTCTTTACCCAGTAGGCAAGGATTCATCGTGTACATTCTTTGAAAAAAGATGGGCCGCTCTAGCTAAATCAGACAGAGGCAAAAGCTGCCTGACATGGTGAACAAGATCAGCTAAAGTAGAGTAAGCGATGGGACGCAGGGATTCGTGAACTGTCCATCCTCCGCCCAATAGAACTTCTTCATCAAACAGTCTCTCCATATATGGAACAAATTCTAAATAAAAATATAACAAATTATATTTAACAGCCGTTAAAAGGATATAGTTCCTTCACGCCTGAAAACAGAGTAAATCGATCATTTACCGTCGACTAAATCTCGTGAACCGTTCACTCAAAAAAATATTTTTTCAATAATTACATTTTCCAAACGCTTTTTTACACTATTGCATTTTTTTTTTATGAAAATAGTCATATTTTAAAGAATACACGGCAAAACGTTGACACGGAATTAGAAAAACTGCTTTACGTCCTGATCATTTTTAGAGATTATTGTAAGATACCGAAGTTTAATGTCTTAGAAAGAAATGCAGATAAAGGTTTGTTTAAGAAAGTGAATTGAACAGAATTTCCAATTTATGTAATATAATGATTGTCCATCCATTTGAAATGTACCATTTCTCCCACTTTTTCTGACTGATTTTTAAAGCATAGTTGCATCATAAATACTTCTACAAAAAATTGGAATGATAAAACATTTTGTTTACATTTAAAAGCAAAAAAAAAATTAAAAATTAACAATACCAATAAATGGTAACCATTTTTCGGAGATGTCTTTTTCTTACCTACTATTATTCAGTTTGAGTTCAGTTTGAGATGAGGCTTGGTCTAGAGTGGACGCGTCAAATGTTTTCTTTAAATTTATTTAATCACTGGTCAACGAATATTAGAGTTATGAATCAAAGGCAATGTATTTTTTACACTACCATAAAAAACGGTTAAATATCGGTTGGGGTTAGCAAAGCGCTGATAAATAATATTATTATTTATAATACAATAATGTCTTGTTCAGTCGAAATACTTGTAAAAACCAGTATTACTTTAGTTTATGGATAAGCATTTTGAAATAATTATTCGGCAATGGTTTTAAAAAGAGATTCTATTCAATATAATAGTAACAGTAGTTGAAGTAGTCATCTAAATGGAAAAAAACTTCAAAATTATTGGAAAACGTAAGATGTTAATAGTAAATATTTTTTACACAATATACAGATGGTAAACCATGTTTTTTTGCAACGTAGAGTTTTTTTTAATTGAATACATTTTTCTACCATCAAACGTGTTTTTTTAAACTTATAATTGAACAAAACAGAATGCTAGAAAATATTCGAAATTGATATATGAAAAATATATATATACATATGTGTGGATACATAATAAACTTGTGAAATATATTAATTCATACATTTAAGTCATTGTTTTGTACCACCCAACAAAGTTAGTCCGATGCAGCCGATATAACTTAACGACTTTAATTTATCCATTATAGTAAATGATTGAAAACCATATTTTTTCAATAACTTACCAAATTTTGTAACAATATTATACCTACAATACATTAATATTCAAATCAATCACTTGGTTTGAATTACTTTTAATATTATTAGTATTATGTTTTCTTGGCACAACCCTGAATTTTTAACATACATATTGGCGAAAGAGAGAAAGTTCTCAAACATTATAAAAAAAATACGAATATATTTATGCATTCGATATAAATTATTTGAATAACTTCTTTTGATCAGATATAATATTCATTTAGTTTCTTCCTTATTGAGTTAGGCTATATATAAACTTGAAGTAAAAATAAGCACATAATAAAATTTGCTAATGGCTTGAAAGAATTATTAGCATGGATTATGAATATTTTTCCGATAGTTTCGGTAGTCACTTAAGAAAAAATCATTTTATTACAAATAAACTTTGTTATTCCACTGATCGTTTACAAATTGTAACACGTATTTGGCTTTTTCGAGAAGCATATTCAGACCAACTATTAATCGTCAAGCTATTAGTTAATGATGTTTACCTTTATTCTAAGCAATCAGTGGAATAATTAAGTTTTCTGATAAAAAATATTGTTATTCCGCGCATTCAGTAAAATATACACCCAATCCTTTTTTTTACGCGATTTATTTTTGCGCGATTTTTTTGGACGGCACTGTTTTTTCATACATTTTTGGTACTTTTTTACACGAATTTGGAACCGATTTATCAAATTATATGAAAATATTATTTTTTTACGCACCACTATCTGGAACCAACGGATCATCCTGAGATTTTGGATCCTACATTCACAAGGTCAATAGAAATATGGAATCCGCAATACATTTTAGACGCTATTAATAAAAAACGTAAAGAAGTCACTGTGCGAAATGTTCAATCGATTTGCTAAGAACGATTACTTAACTTACAATAATTTAAAAATATCGAAGTTTTTTGTCTAACACGAAATATAAGATATAAGTGAAGATAATTTTCGGATTAGTCAAAACTATAGCGCGAACCAAAAATAACTATCAATTGCAACTTATAATTCTTTTACTCAATACTTTTCTATTTTAATCTTATTACGTCAATATTTTTTTATGTTTCAATCTTTTTTATGCAACAAAATTATTTTTCAAAACTGTATTTATCAATATCAATATCATAACAAATCATATCAAATCAATATCATAACAAATAGGTTATACAAAATTAAAAATAAAAATTAATTATTTCAATATATTAGAGAAAGTTTGAGAATTTTGTATTGTATGTTTTGTTTCTCGTGTAATTTACCTTTGGCAAAAACCGTTAATTTATGAAATACGATAGCTTACTGTTGCTACCATGTACCAATACTTCATTACTGTCTAAATACCCATTCGTGTGTTAGGTGGTATTGTTATTTTTGTAATGAAATATAAAAATGTTTTGCTTGTTTTGATACTGTAAAAATACGTATAGTGGTGGTTACCTATTTAAGTCAGTGCAATATTTATGCTGTAGGTCATATCAAAGTTTTGCATTTTTACTGAGTCGCCTTAATAACATCAAAGCTCTAGAATTTGGAAGATTGGAATTTTGGAGAAAATTGGAGACAGAACTGAGAATTGACAAGTGTATGTGTTTTATTAGACATGATTTAGAACGTACTTGTTCGTAGGTCTGTGGCCAAAATATGCCTAGTTGCAATGATGAGTTCTTTTCGTGAGTGGGCAACTTCCGGTGGACACAGAGTGAGTAGACCGATTATCCCTTTAACCATGAGGACTGCATGGTTCGCTACTACCTCCTGGTAAACACGTATAATATATGCAAGAAATGATAATGTTTTTATCTGTGCTCCAATGAAGTCCACAAAAACCTCTTTGTTGAATGTTGCAGATTGTCTAAAAATTAAAAATTTACAATATAATAGACATAATCTTAAACAATCATTGTGTAATTAAAAACTATTATCTTCATATTTAACAGTAGTATAAATACCAGGTCAGCCAGCACGTGTATGGCAGCCATATTTACAATTTAAATCAACACAAAATCAACACATTACTATCGTAAGATTTGGAATTTAAAATATTTACAGTGTTGAGTCAAATTACTTAGCCCATTTTTGCCCAGTATTCCAATATTGGAACATTTAGTATTTTTACCCCCACTCCATTATGCATGACGCAATAAAGTTGAAATTTCATCAGTCTAGAGCTAACAAGCATGGAAATCGTTTCGTGTAGTATTTTTTCAGATTTGAACCTGTCGGAGTGAGCAGTGTTTTTTTATTTGCACCAATTACGTTCAACAGAAAATGTCACCTGGCAAGTAAGCTTACACATCTTTATAACACATTTATTACATATTGACCATATTTATTATCTCTTATTGTTCTAGATTCGTTATGTGAAGTACTTATTTAAATTTTTCCATATGTAACTTTTTTATTCACAATATTATGCATGTTCCTAAATTGGAACACTGGGATTATAACAATATGTGAATTTTTTCCCCGCAGAATTTTAACAACATCAGAGATGGAAGAAATTGATGACGAAAATTCTTGAAAGGATGTTAAATGCGTAGATGTGGTTATAACACCTCCCGAAGACGACGTTGAGACTGAAGAGGACAGCGGTGATGAAAATGGAAATGTTAACATATGAATTTTGTACTGACACCAAAACTGGCATTACTATTACAGCTTGGAATGCCAACCGTGTTGTTCTCGCTGTTAGCTCCTGCGATCCAGTAGAACCAATAGGACATGCTCAAAGATGGATATCCTCAACAAAAAAAAGCTACCAATCAACCAACCAAATGTCATATCAAAATATAACAAGTATATGGGCGGAGTAGTTCGAATGGATGAAAATATAGATAATTATCGAGTATCCATCAAATCTAAAAATGGTAGTGGATACCTCTTAGCTTTTGTTTAGATCCTGCAATTCATAATGCTTGGCAGCTTTATAGAAAAAAAACATAAAATAAAAAGTTAGATTACTTTAAATTTAGAAGAAATATTTTTTTTTTTTTTACTTAAAAATTACTTAAATTAATGGAAATCTCATGAAGAGGGGAAGACCAAAATCTTTAAAAGAATTATCTATCAGGGTGCCTGTCAATATTCAATATGATCGGGTATTGATCATTGCATGAGTCCAGCAGATAAAAAAAATCGATATGCACTTTGTAAAAAAAATCCACAAAATGTTGTGAAAAATGTTCTCTCAATTTTCATGAAGGATGTTTCAAAACCTTCCATTTTCGTTAATTCATGAATATATATTATATGAACATAACTTTACTTATCTATATATTTTATAAGGTTGCTTGTGTTGAAATAAACTTTATTTCTTATTTTAGTTTTATAACGTCTACCTCATTGTATTCCCAGTGGTCCATACTTGGAACATCTCGAAAAACTCGTATAAAAACAATAGAAATGCAAAAAAAAAAAAAATGTTTTGTATTATATATCATTATGATTTATTGAAATTATTATAAATTTAGAGAAAAAAAAATTCGGGCAAAAATGGGTTAATTACGAATATCAATAATAGAAACCAGTTATAAAACCATTTACAATGCAATAATTTGATAAAACAAGAGTAAAAGTAGTTTTGAAATATTTCATGAATCAAAAAATAAACATTATTGCAAAATAACACCATGTTATTAGAATAATAAATAATTTTGTGAATGGTCAAAACTGATAATTGTAGTATTTCATGTTAATTTAAAAACTTGTTTTATATATTAACATCGGTATAAAGCAGAAAAATCACCTGTGTGAAGCGGCGGGCTGCAGAGTGATGGTTTCCATAATCAGTGGTATAAAATTGCCAACTTCATGATGAACATTTTGTTTGTACAATTGGTACATCAAAACAACAATGATGGGCAACTCTTGTAAAACTTTCAATGAAAGTACAGATTTTGGAATGAGATTATACTGGAAGAAAAAATAACACATGTTATAGCGTAAATAAAAGAAACTTTCGTAGCCCACCATTATATGGATCCCATAAAAAATATTGAGTCATAGTCTTCTGATAAATCGTATATTTATTAAAATTATGAAAATATAGTTAAATGTAGTTGAAATAATATTTTTATGCTAATGAATTAGATTTGTGAAGCAGTGTTTATCCACTGAAAATTGTTTGCTGTGGTGGATCAAATGTACTGGTGCCAAGTATCGAAAACTTTTTTTATTTCACTATTGTTTTATTAGGGCTACAGTACATTTTAAAGGTATATTATGTTTTGCCCGACACGATTTAGTAGAGTAGTCAGTGTGACCCAAAGGTTAAATGACTAAATATAATTAGGAAGTGCTGAAAACAGGTCTCATGGTTTCAAAAATTTTATAATGCAATAATTACAATACTTACTGTTACCACGGTTCCATCCACCAGTTTTTTTTCAGTGTGTATCGGAGTCACGGTGTACGTTTCCAATAATAACTGTTCTATGTTGACTTCAGACAAGTCTTTCACCCGCAATGTTGACCGAGGTTCAAATATCTTTGGTAATTGATTCGGTAAATCTGAGTAAATACCCTTAACCCATTGCAAAAATTTATGTATCTGCACAAAACATAAAACATGTTAGAAAACACTGGAAATATAGGTAATTTAAGCACTGACATTTGCAAAAATTAAAACTCACGACAAAATTAATGAATTGGAATTGTAATGATTACTCGCCAACAGTTAGCGTGCAAGGAGAGAAAGTAAGTGATGATATTTTACTATAGGAAATAGATTTTTCATTATGAAGATTTGAAACTAATTCAACAATTTAAATATGAATATCTATCTATATATATAAAACAAAGTGGGGTTATTTACACCACGTATATCTCGAGAATTACTGCACAGATTTCAATGATCTTTGATTTATTAAGTTCGTGTTCGCCTAGAATAGCAGAATAAGCATTAAAACATCGGAAAAATATCACGGGAAAGAAATTATAAAGAAAATAATATTCTCATACAGAACAAGATTTTCAAATGACTAACAGCTTCAAACGATAAAATGTCGTATGCTGGTTTCAGGCACTGTTTTCTATATTTGTTTGTTTTTGCTTCTTTTGCATACGATTGACTTATAAATAATTTTAAATTTAGAGTATGGATTAGAATAAAAGAAATCGATGATATGAAATGAAAACGAAAGAAAATCGGATAATATTGAAATAAGGTTATGTTTATAATTAGGTATGATAAATTTTTAACAACAATATTTTGCACAAACGTTGCTTTACTCTGAGATGACACGTTATTACACTTGGAACGCTATATCGAAGAAATTTTAACGTCAAAAGCAAAGTGATGCGGTTCCTGATCACCCGAATGACTATTGATGCTCTTGGTCGCATTTACACAGTTCATCCGAAAAATGACGAATGCTTCTTTCTACTTGCATGTCAACAGCTCAATTTGCTTGAAAATGATACTTATTGGGACATGACAATCGCTGAAGAAATTGTTTCTGAATCTCCAAGTCAGATACGCACATTATTTTATATCATTATTTTGATATGCTTCCCATCGAATACATGTGAACTGTGGAACAAGTACAAGGATGACATGTCGGAAGACATTTTACATCAAATTCGTGTCAGTTCAGGGAACCCCGATCTCGAGATGAATGAAGAGATACATAACCAGGCTTTGCTTTAGATCGAAGATATTTGTTACCTCTGTGCGGCAGTTTGTTAGTAATGTTAGGAATGCCAACTCCAGATTGTGGAATGAACGACGCTTTCAATCGAGAATTGGAACGTGAACGTGAATATGATCGAGATGCATTGAACCAATCAGTTCAAACGAATGTACCACTGTTGAACCCACAACAGAAGGAAGTGTACGATACGTCAATGAATGCAATTGATGATGGAAATGGTGGCTTATTTTTCCGCCATTTCCCGCCCGGTGGAACTGGGAAGATATTCATCATGTCATTGATTATGGCCACTGTTCGTGAAAGATCCGAAATTGCTTTAGCAGTTTCTTCTTCTGGAATAGCGGCCACGTTGATAAGAGGATGGCGAACGGCTCATTCAGTGTTGAAATTGCTGTTAAACCTTTAAACGACAGAAAAACTGACATGCAAGATTGCGAAACACTCAGCAATGACCAATGTTAGCAAGTAAAATTATCACCTGGGATGAATGCACAATGACGTACAAACGCGCATTGGAAGCACTCAATCGAACTATAAAAGATCTGTGCAATGACTCAAGATGTTTTGGAGACGCAATGATTCTACTATCTGGCGATTTCCGCCAAACACTACAAGTCATTCCAAGATCGACCGCTGCTGATGTAATAAACACTTGCCTCAAATCATCGACTCTGTAGCACTATGTGAAGAAACTTCAGCTGACGAAAAACATGCGGGTTGTATTTCTAAGCGATCCATCTTCCGAAGATTTTTCCAAGCAATAGCTGACTACCTGTAACGGCCGTATTCCTGTTGACGAATCGAACGGATTGATTTCGTTTCCGCCGAATTTTTGCAATTTCGTCTCATCGAAGGACGACCTCATCAAGAAAGTGTTACCGAACATCATTCCTAATCACAATTGGTTGAGTAAACGAGCAATTCTTGCAGCAAATAGCAAAGATGTGGATCATTTCAACTTCACAATTCAAAATCAAATCGTTGGTCCAATGCATTCTTTTTAATCTATCGACTGTGCCACGTGAATTACATCATTTCAATGTAATTAAAATACTTTTCATTTTGAATTTTGCACATTTATTGAACATAATTCATTTTGAGTATTCATTCAAAATGAATTTAATTCATCCAATAAATTAACACAACATTTATTGATTCTGAGGCGGTACGAAGTTTGTTGGGTCAGCTAGTATACAAATAAAGCCAAAATCATACAAATAATTCTTCTGACATTTGCATTTAAAAAAGATTTAAATCCATAAATCGCATAATATCCATAGTTGTAAATATTGCTTGTGAATTTGTTGGTTATATGTTTCAAAACATAAAACAGTTCAGTAAAATAAATAAAAGTGAAATTATTAAATGTGAAAAAAAATAAGTGATTTTTCTAATTGACCATTGATTCAATGAGATTAACAAAATAAGCTTAATTGTGTGGACGATGAAAAAATAATAAAAATAATGTTCCCTCACGTCAACTTCTGGATTGTACGCCGGTCTATATGTCTTGTGCATTTCCATAAATATCTTCAAACACACCAGGACATTTTCTTCATTTTCAATTTCCATCAATTTTAACATTAATATTAAAATATTTTTCACATAAGGCCTCAGTATCTCGCTTATCGGTAACCGGTGGATGATTTCCAGGATAAGCTTTCTAACTTGCTGTATATTGTATTCAGATATAAAATGAGGTTCGCCATCTTGAAGAATTTTTAAAAATATTTTGAGGGAATGATCAAGAAACTGCGGGTACTGTGCCGAGTTTATTATCACCTGTAAGTAGAGATTGATACATGAATAAATGATTTCAATGTCATATTATTTTTTTTCAATGGAAAAAAAACATCATATCGAAAAATTCAGAACTTCAAAATTGCAAAAGGGACAATATAAGGGAAACAATCATTTTATTGATGTATCAACACAAAATATTTTTTTTAATGCATATGTACCACAGCAATTTGATAGACACTGTCGTATATGTCGATATTACACTGTTTTTGGAGATTAGATAAAATTGTAATATATTTCTTTAATAATAACTATTATTTCACGATTCTTTTATTATTTTATTGATAATATAAATTCCCTCACCGAATACTTGCTATAAATAAAAATATTTCAGAATAAAACAAAATATCAGTATCCGCACTATCTAATGTCATGATAAATAATAATAATGTCCCATAATAAATAATATATACTATGACTCAAGTATAAGAATTATGAGAACAAAAATAACAAATGAAACATTTACAGGGAAATTTTAAGTAGTTGAAGAGTCCCTGTGATAACTTCTCCTTGAATTTATCTCAAGTAATTAAAAAATATTCGGCATATTACCAATAATACTTCATATATTTTACAGATCATGTTACTTCTGTTTACAGGCCCTGTACATATACAACAGACCTGTAGTATATGTCCCTATGTAGTATATGAGCTGTCTTATGTGAATATGATATTCTGACATATTTGACAATGGAATTAGGATATGTTCACAGCCGTTACTATATTCATATGGCTTTAATTTAATAATAACAAATTGAACATACCTCGAAATTTTCGCTCAATTCTTGTGCAGCTTTAAGTTTTATTTCGTCTTTAGCTCCTGGATCCGCTAGCATTGTAACATAACTGCGATAGGTATTCATTTGTGTCAACGGATCCCCTGGAACACCAGAAACTGGCGGCCCCATCATTATTTAGTTTTTTTTATTACCTGTGGGGTTAAAATATGTATAACTTATTTAAAAGTAATATAGAGCGAGACTACCACCGTTTACTTGTGACATCGTAAATGTGGAAATGATATGTTTATAAACAATTACTTGTATTATGGCTGACCGCCAAGGAATGACAGTAAACAAAATTGAATTTACAAACAAATTAACTGTAACCACATATATTTAACTTAAGAGGTTACAGTAGTCGACGTGCTACTAAATGACATAATTACCTAAATCTATAACATTACGAAAAGTTACCAAAAGAACAGAGTACTTACGTACTAAGTCATAGAATGCAGGTTATATTTTTATGCAGCCGGTGGAGAGAATTTGACACTATTTCATAGAAATTACTGGCATAATTGGTGTCATTGAATCAGATGGGAATAAACGCAATACGCCAAACTATCTCTTACTGTCATAGATGCAATTCTATTAGTTTTAATACTATGGTTCTGTTTTCTTTTTTATTTAAATTATTAAATTGATACGAGAAAACGTAAAATTGTAGACTGCAATCAATTTTGGGAGAAGCACATCCACAGACAATATACTAATGGCACAATTCGACCAGAAAAAAGCCAAAATCACTACGCATTAAAAAATAAATTATCGGTATTTGAAGATTTCGACTGAAGGTTCTTGATGGAATGAAATTTCAATATAAAATTTCAATTGTTCAAAATATGTACATTCATAAAATAATTATAAATTTTTCAGTGATCAAAATAAATATAATTCTTGAAATTACTTACCATTTAAATCCGTAAATTTCCATGTCATCATAGCATTTAACGAAAATCACATTTTATTTCAAAACCTACAAAGACTTTATTGAGTAAATATTTCCCCAGCTAATTGAACGTCATTTAAATAAAATCATTAGTAAAGTTATTCCTTATCGCCATCAATGACTTATTTCTTAAATAAACACGATACACTTATTTGCTGAACGCCAGTTCAAATCCATCCGTGCACTCGAATGCCTGAAGATGCTGAAAGGTGAAACCCAGGTTGTTAGTGACAAAACTTGTGTGAATGTTCATAATTTGAAGGATTCAAATATAAATTATATTTTCCATAACATATATATCCATCCTATCTAAGTAACTTTTAGATAACTATTTTGTAAATATGTTTTATAGTAAAACTGTGATATTTTTATGGACGAATGGTAACGCTGTAAAGCTTCTGTTTCAATTTCATAATGCATTTAATATTTAAACTTCATCTATACGTGTGTATTTTGTTGTTGTTGTTTACATTACTTTTATTTATAATGAAACTTAGAAATAAAGCCTGGAAGATAAACTTAGAAAGAAAGTTGCGGGAACTAGCATTCCCTTCTTTGTCTTTATTGCGAAAAATGCCGTACACTGACTCACAATCACTTCTCGTCAAATAGTTAGTTGATAGTACGCGTAGTTAAAAAATAGAAAGATAAAAAGAAAGTGGCTGATTACTTACCAATAATTTTATTTATTTCATTTCAGTAGGACGTAGCCTCTCTCAACTTATTCGTAATCTTCTTATCTGGCACTATTGCAATATGGATAATATTATCTCTTATGAAATTTGTATTCTAAGGTTAAATTAATCCAATCAAAATATGGCAACATATTAAAGGAATGAGCTTTATGGCTTTTACATAAAAAGCTCCCTTCGAATGATGAGTCCTTGGCCTTGCTGGCTGAGTGTAATCTGTAAATGCTTTGTAGAGTGAAATGGCAATATTTCAGTTGACTCTTAGTTAAAGTTTAGTTAAATGATTGTTCTAAATTTCAAATCTAAAATAATGTTAAAATATTCATTTTAAATTTTTCTCTAAAAAAAATCTTGGAATTCAATTCTTTGAAATTATATTCATGCTCGTTAGATTATATATTTTGCAAGTTTCAAGTCTCGGAATACATACAATGAAGAACATATGTCTCTTTCTAACGTATTTGTCAACCATTTTTAAGGTTTTCAAGATGGTTTTGTTGTAGTTGAGTTGAGGGTTGTGTGTCGTACTTATTTACTCTTAGATTTTGTGAATCACATGTATTGTTTGGACAATTTTTCGACATCCAGTGCGACTATGGGTTGAAAATGTACTCGGGCATGTTGAAATAACCCAAGTTCTTCCATATAGTGGAAAACAAAGCTTTTAAAAACAAACGATGGCATAATAATCATGGGAAGGGCTAAGGTCGCTGGGGTGCTCTGGCTCCTTCTAGTAGGGGTTTCTGCACAAAATATCGTTGGACGATACCCGCCGACCCCAAATAAGACCATTCGATTCACTCATTTGGCCCTGGACAAGATCACGGGCCAAGTCTATGCTGGCGCTGCAAATCAGTTGCTTCAGCTGTCTCCTGAACTCCACATAGAACATGTAGTAATCACTGGACCGGTGCACGACAATCCAATGTGTCACGCCAGTGGATGCAATCAACCAGATATTCAGACAACTCTAACCAATAATATTAACAAAGTCCTAGTGATCAATCAAGAATCTAAAGTGTTAATCGCATGCGGGTCTGTCAAACAGGGGGCTTGTGAGAAATATAAACTTACTGATATATCAGCCAAACCGGAGTTCGTACCGATCAGTGTTGCCGCGAATAGTGAGGATGCATCCACCTATGCATACATCGGGCCTGAAAGATACAATACTTGGGACAGGCCAAACGTTTTATACGTTGGGACGACGTTCACCAGCAACGGCGAATATCGCCATGACGTCCCTGCTATCGCAAGCCGGAACTTGTATACCTTGGAAATAGCCGAGTTTTCGTTTTCCAAACAGTCGTTGATTCAGATCGACGTTAAGTATAGGGATAATTTTTTAGTGCAATATGTTTACGGTTTTAATGCGAGTGACTATGCGTACTTTGTTATTATACAGAAACAGTCTCATCTGCCTGGAAATGAAGAGCAAGGGTACGTGTCTCGCCTAGCAAGGACGTGTGTGAACGATGATAATTATAATAGCTACACAGAAGTAACGTTACAGTGCTTGGTGCCGATTCCAGGAAGAAAAGAATTCATCAATTATAATCTCATCCAAGATGCGAAAGTGGCTTTCGCCGGATCAAATTTGGCGGCGGAAATGGGTATCGAAGTGAGAGATCCTGTTCTAGTCACAACGTTCAGTCCTTCTCGTGGAATAACAAACGAGCCGCTTGCAAACTCAGCCATCTGTATTTTTTCACTATCTGATATCGAAGCAAAATTTGATGAAAATATTCATATGTGTTTCAATGGAAGCACTAAGTCCAGGAATATGGGATACATATCGGGAATGATATCTGATGGGATGTGTCCTAACGCAGGCTCTACAGGAAATATATTGAATTTTTGTGAAGTCGGCTTAAAGATAAGTGGCATGTATCCGATATCTTCAACATCGGTCATGCAATATAATAATACCCATGTCACTTCAATCACCATGGGATTGACTGGAGCTCATACCATCGGCTTTCTGGGGACTAGGAATGGAACATTGAAGAAAATTGTTTTGAGCAACGTGAAGGGTGTGGAATACGGAGAGATCACTCTGAGTTCTGGACATGCAATTTTACCCGATACTACATTTTCGCCGAATAAAAACAATCTCTATGTATTATCAAAACATACAATTTTCTCACTACCTGTAGAGCACTGTTCTAGTTATACCAACTGTTCCGCTTGCCTAGAATCGAACGATCCCTATTGTGGTTGGTGTTCACTAGAAAAACGATGCACTGTCCAGAGCACTTGTCAAAAAGGTACCCAAAGCGCCCCGCGATGGCTTTCACAATACACCGGACAGCAATGCATAGACTTCGAGCAGGTCTTCCCGGATAGGATACCTATCAGTGAAATGGCCACGGTCCAATTGACAATCCGCACCCTTCCCGATTTGCCTTTGGGAGCTAAATACAAATGCGTCTTCGGCACCGCTCCACCTATCGAAGCGGCCGTCACTGTGAACGGATTAGCCTGCCCTACTCCGACGGTCTATCATCGCCCTAATATTCCAGGAGCGCAAGATCATATATTTGTCCCACTGTCTGTGCACTCTTCTGAAACTAATAAAGATTTCGTGTCGAGAAGCTTTTCATTTTTCGACTGTTCCGTGCACATGACATGTGCAAAATGCGTCAACAGTCCGTGGGCCTGCAATTGGTGTATATATGATAATAAGTGCACACACAATTCCTCAGTTTGTCAAAGGACAGTGATAAGTGGGGAAAACAATCCCAACAGACTGTTAAATCACGGTATAGGTCATTGTCCGCGCATTCGTCATTTCTCTCAACAGAAACTTCTCCCGAATAACGTTCCCAAAGAGCTCGTCTTAGAAGTGGAAAATCTACCTCACCTGCAGCCGGGCCACACAGGTTTCCAGTGTGTTGTCAGTATTGAAGTTGCTAAAATGATTGTCCCAGCGAGGGTAGATTCGAATCGCTTTATAGTCTGCGATAGGACTACTTATTCTTATGAAGAAAACGTTGGAGAGTATAATATTAGTGTCAAAGTGGTTTGGAATCATAAACACTACATAGATACAATTAAAATCACTCTCTACAAATGTGAAATCTTAGGTTCACATAGAGAACACTCTGATTGTTCGTTGTGCATCACTAGAAATAGCGTGTACCAATGCACTTGGTGTGGCAATTCCTGCTCTTACAGTGAGTCGTGTCTGGAAACCCCGGTCACAGAATGTCCTCGGCCTCGAATCGATATGATCAAACCGCTGAGCGGTCCCATTGAAGGTGGCACGTTAGTAACTATCGAAGGAAGTAATCTCGGCCTTAAAGAAGAAGAGGTCATGGGAAAAGTGCGTATCGGAGACGTTCCGTGCGAGATTGTCGATTTTGAAGTTTCTGTTAGCATTACATGCCGAACCGGTGCCTCCAATGAGTCTATAGTCGCACCAGTTATAGTGGGCAACGATGCAGGATACACTAAATCATCAGTGCAATATAGCTACAAAGACATTAAACTGCAAGGGATATATCCTTCTATAGGCCCGGTGTCAGGAGGTACGCAGTTAGCTATCGCCGGACAGTATTTAAATATAGGCTCGCAGATATCGGCTTATCTCGACGAGTTGGTTTGTCAAGTGAACAGTACGCAGACATCCAACAGTAGGCTCATCTGTGTCACTTCAAAATCTAACATTCCTAGGATGATTCAAACCCTCACCATATCTATAGATAATGCTAATCGGACATTGTACAGAAATCTTTTTAACTACACAGTTGATCCCACAATAATGGAGATAAAGCCTCTCAAGAGTTTTGTGTCCGGAGGAAGAATGATCACAATACATGGCACCAATTTACACACGATTCAAAAGCCAGAAATGAATGTTTTTTATAGCACTGAAGTGACGGCGGTTAATAGAACCATTTGCACTGTTTTAAATCCAAATCAAATGGAGTGCCCGAGTCCAGCGGTAAATCTCAAGTTCAAAGAAATAATGCAGTCGTCTGCGGCCAAGCTTCCTTCTGTTAAACCTCAAGTAACCATGAGGATAGGTTTTGTTATGGATTCTGTTGAGTCAATGCAAGATCTAGAAAAATATTTCCACTCCCTACGAACCCACATGGTTTATGTTGAAGATCCCCAAGTTAACACGTTCCCAAACAAAATAAAATCATACAAAGGGGACACTTTGGTGATCGAAGGTGAAAATTTGAATCGTGCCAGCGACGAATCGGACGTAACTGTGACCATCGGCATCAGATCTTGCAATCTGACTAGCCTGACCAAGTCTCAGCTCGTCTGCACGCCGCCTGAAATGCAACCAGCTAACACTGATGAGAACGGTATCCAAATCAAAGAAGTCAATCTGCCATTGGTGGTGATTAAAATAGGAAAATCATTGAAGTTCCCGTTGGGTTATTTACGCTATGAGGTTATGAAAAATTACAACTTTCCCCCTGAAGCTATCGCCGGTATTGCAGCCGGAACGTTTTTCTTAGTTTTCATATTTATGATAGTTCTGGTTGTATATCGCAGAAAGAGTACGAAAGCTGAACGGGAATATAAAAGAATACAAATTCAAATGGATACCTTAGAGAGCAACGTGCGACTGGAATGCAAGCAGGCGTTTGCAGAACTTCAAACCGATATGTCAGATTTGGCAGCCGACTTGGAAAATTCAGGAATACCTACTTTAGATCATGTAAATTATGTAATGAATGTATTTTTCCCTGGCGTATCCGATCACCCGATACTGAACATTCAAAAGTCACTAATAAACGGACCTCGCACTAATTATGATGCCGCCATGCTGCAGTTTGAACAGCTCATTAATAATAAATACTTCTTGTTGTCATTTATTGATACATTAGAAGCGCAAAAATCTTTCAATATCAGGGACAAGGTGAATGTCGCATCTCTTTTGATGGTAGTGCTGATGGGTAAAATGGAATATGCCACCGACATTTTGAAATGTTTACTTTTACGCCTGATCGATAAGTCAGTCTGCACAAAACACCCACAGTTGATGTTACGCCGCACAGAAAGTGTTGTTGAGAAAATGTTGACTAATTGGATGGCGCTCTGCATGTATTATTACTTGAAAGACTATGCGGGCTCTTCTCTATTTTTATTATTTAAAGCTATCAAACATCAAGTTGAAAAAGGGTTAGTCGATGCCATCACTCACGAAGCTAGGTATTGTCTATCGGAAGAGAGGTTGTTAAAAGAGCAAATTGATCACCAAACTGTGACTCTGCATATTTTGCAAGATGATCTTGATGAAAAAGTTCAATGCAAGGTTTTAGATTGCGATTCTATCTGTCAAGTAAAATCGAAAATTTTAGATGCGCTGTGCAAAAATACTCCATTTTCTATGAGGCCGTCCGTTCATGAGGTAGACTTAGAGTGGCGTCACGGCCGAGGAGGCCATTTGATTTTGCAAGACGAGGACCTTACTACCAAAACGGTCAACGGGTGGAAGAAACTGAATTCATTGTCCCATTATGGTGTTAAGGAATCCGCAATAATGTCTTTAATTCCCAGGCAAAATGACAGTTTTAACGCAAATTACAAGCAACCATGTAGAAATTGCACCGGAATGTACTGTTCTAATTCACATTTGCGTATAATCAATGGAGATATGGATTCCGATTCAAATTCACACATTTATCACTTGGTAAAACCTTTGGATTATCAGCACTACGCTAGCAAAAGCTCTGAACACACGCATAAGGCTATACCTGAAATATTTCTGACTAGACTGCTTTCAACAAAGGGGACAATAAACAAATTTGTAGATGATTTCTTCAGTACCATATTAACGGTTAATGAAATTTTGCCACCGGCCGTCAAGTGGCTTTTTGATTTATTCGACGAAGCTGCTCGAATGCACGGCATCGCAAACCCGGAAGTGGTTCACGCATGGAAATCCAACAGCCTTCCCTTAAGATTTTGGGTTAATTTGATTAAAAACCCAGATTTCATTTTTGATATTAATAAAACCATGACTGTCGACTCTTGCCTGTCAGTGATAGCACAAACATTTATGGACGCCTGTTCGATGACCGAACACCGGCTCTGTAAAGACTCACCATCCAATAAGCTCCTTTTCGCTAAAGACATACCTGTTTATAGAGATATGGTTTTCCAGTTTTATCAAGCTGTATCTAATTTACCGCAAATTACCGACCAAGAAATGAGCACATCGATGCAGCAATTATCTGTCCAGCAAATTAATGAATTCGATACAGTGTCAGCTTTAAAAGAATTGTATATCTATGTTAATAAGTATAGAGATCAAGTTATTATTGGATTGGAAAAGGACCCTTATCTTAGCAAGATGCATTTAGCTCATAAACTCGATACTGTGGCCTGCACTTTAGAGGGAGAGCCAACATCAGTCTGCTGACGCATCCTTCCCGATACTGATGAAGTGTTAAAATAATAAAATCTTTGTGGTCGTGTTTTGGTATGAGAACGTTTCTGTGAACTCTTTTATAAGCAAGATTCATGTTTTTTTTTTACCTCCCTAAAATGACAAATTGTGATGTTTTTTTTTATATTTGTTTATCAGATCATTTAGCTGTAAGGTTTATAAATTTTATAAATTAATTACTATTTGTGTAAGAATTTATTTACTGTGGAGAAGTATTCTTTTCATACTATGACTTTTAAAGTATTATGAATTTTTATTTTAATTATAGTATATTTTGTATACAGATAGTATACAGCAATACATACCTGAACATCCACACATACGTGATATAAATTTTTAAATTGCCCACCGAAAATATCTCCATTCACTCCTTAAAGTACTTATACCATCGTTGGAGCAATAGACTGTACCATGCCCTTATAAGTACATATATAATATTATAGTGAAATTTTGATAGCTTTAAGTTTCAATTTATTAAAATTAGCATTTAATTGCTTCAACTTGCATAATCAAATATTAACCCTGTTTTGTATGTTTTCAATATTTGGTTTTGATTGCTAGTTTTTTTTCCGAGTGAATTTTTTTACTTCTGTTTTGTTAATTTTCCCTAATTGCATTGAAATTTCAAAGCTGACATTTTCCGGTAGTTTTTATTTTTACTCTTAGTTTACAAACTATTACTGCCTCATGCTATGTGTGTCTACAGGTATGTTTGTTTATTTAAAAAAAAATACCTATTCAATTTTTTAATTGTTCACTGACTTAACTAAATAGGGAATAGTAATTGTAAATCTCTGAGCTGATATTATAGGTATAGGATATTTTCAATCAAAAAATGATTGATATATATACTCGTGCATGCGGTGCATTCCAAATACGTACGCAAAATGACCAATGTAATTTAGTAGTACATTTTTATCACTTCATGCATTCCAGTCATTACTTCCTGTAATTTATCATTTAGATAAAAAATATTTTGTGGTTACCAAACGAAAATCTGAATTTAACAAATTCTTTGTCAGTTGTTGTAATTATAATAAAATCTGGCAAGACGTTTCCTGATTTGATAAGCTACAGCTCAATTTTCGTCTATTATACATATTTTTAAGGGACATATGTGACAAGAGTTTTGGAGTGCATTTCATGTACACATATATTATGATATATGTATGATAATTTTTTATAATAATGCTTTAGAAATATAATTATTTATCTGAAAAGTTTTTTTAATTTTTATATGATTATTGTTATTAATATCATTTTCAGCAGCTATTTCTCCATTGAAGAACAACACATCAAACTTTTCCTAAAGGAATCATCACAGCATGCCTATGAAGTTATAATAAATCTTTCAGTTATTTATAAATTAACTTTTACATTCCTAAAGATTCTAATGAAAAACTCATGCTTACGACTGAATAAAATTATGCTGGTGTCCAGATTACAATTAACCTTCTCATTAGTGTCACCAGGTGACCTATGGTTTTTTAATCTATGGGAAACTACTGGATCTTTGATCTTATTATGTGAATACATAAATGTTCTTTCAACTATTAATGTTCAAATCTGAATTAAAATTATTTCTGTTATATATGTATACCTGGACAGTGTCACCTGTCAAAATTCGCTCAATACCTTTGATGCGCGACAGAGAGATAGTTTGTGTGTGCTCCATTACAGATAGTAAATTAAATCTGTTGACAAACAGCAAAATTTCATGTACTTTTATTAATGGGTTACACCGAAATAGCTATCAACTATATATAAAATAATATTTGTAGAACTAAAATACTTTTTTTCAAAATACCATATTACAATGGAATTCCTGCAAGTAAATGCCAAAAAGACAATGAGTAGACGAGGATTATTTTTTTTGTCTAAGGTCAATAGTTTTTACGAATCCTAATTCTTCACTGCATTGGCGGATCCAGAAATTTATATAAAAATATTTTTATAAAAAAAGTCTACATAATTAAGTATGTATTCTATACAACATAGTAAACTAAACAATTTAAGAGCCCAATTCACAATAAAGTTTTAATAAATTAGAAAAATGGAAAATAAATTCTCAGGGGGGGGGCATGGAGCCCCCCTTAGATCCGCCAATGCTTCACTGAACTCATTCTCAAATTCTGGAAATATCTATCCCGATTTTGAATCTCTTTGTGAAAGTTTTCATTGATAGAATATAAAAACCGAATATCCTCACGTAACAAAAATTTACTATTAATTTTACTCTCGTCAACATATTTTGTGAAATAATAGTTTTCTGTAATTATAATCAAACAAAAATATAAAGAAGAACGTGTATTTAAGCATAGTCTCGAAGCATGTACCTTTTAAAACACACAAGATTGACAAAAGGGCATCACTTGTGTCGATTTATTATTTTAAATAGTTTGGTTTTAGCAGGGCCGGCGCTACCATACAGGCGAAATAGGCAATTGCCTAGGGCGCAAATCATTAAGGGGCGAATAAATTGAGTAATCAAATTATTTTTTATATTCCAATAACAAATAATAGTTTATACTTGTATCTGTTCGTTATATTTATGTATCGTATTCTATCTAATTCGAAAAAGGTAGGTTGAGCGACTGACTAACAAACAGTTCTCGTAAAAAACTTCTTTTGAGATACCTCCATTAGGAGGCCATATAATTCACATTGAGAGCGGACATGTATAAAAAAATATCCACAGTTTGTTAAAAAAGGGGGCGCGTTAATAACCGTTGCCTAGGGCGACAAATAACCTCGCGCCGGTACTGGGTTTTAGTAAATTTACAGTGCCAAATTTTTTTTAGATAACACCTTTTGATGTGACATGTGTTTCGCCTCTTTGAGAAGTACCATCACATTTTGTAACACCACAAGTGTAATAACAAAGTTATCAAATTTAATTTTATATTCAAAAAATGAACTTCCACCCAGGGGTGGGCTGCCAATATCTTAACAAGGGGCTCGGTAAATGTTATCCATTTTTTATCCATGTCCGCTCCCTATGTCGAGTATATGGCCTCCTAATGGAGGTATCTCAACGAAAGTTATTTTTCTATGAGAACTGCTTGTTACTTAGTCGCTCTACCTCTCTTTTCCAAAGAGAGTAGGAGGGATAAAATGATAAGCATAAGACAGGACTAGTAATTAACTAATAGTAGCGCCCAGTTGAATTGAAGAATCGGAAGAGTGGGAGGCAATCTTAAGACATCACAAACACCCATTCCTTCAAACAGAAAATAGATAAATCGATTGAAAAAATGTTTTTTCGTACTGGGACTTACGGACGCCCACAACGCTGAATGAAAAAAATGAAACGACAACTAATTTTCAAATTTATCCATCTACAGAAATTGCAGTTATGTGATGATTTGATTTAAGACGAATGATTTTGTTATCTTAACAAGGGGCTCGCGCGAGCCCTCCCGAGCCCCCTCTAGCCCATCCCTGCTTCCACCAAATTATCGTCGAATCCACCGAAAGCATCTTTTTATGATTTAGTGTAATTCAAACAAAAAAGATTTTTTACAAAGGCTCCGCGAAGCATCAGTCATTTTGTAAGTGTTTCGTGGTAACAAAAAAGGTTGCAGAATTTGACTCAACACTTATAGGAGTGATTGTCAAATAAATAATGATGAAAATCATACTTTATTTTACTCATAGAAAAAAACTTTATTGCTCTTATTTTCTTTCCATTTAAATTCGCGCTTTTCCTTTAGATGAAGGGTTGGAAACCTTTTGTTGTAAAATTACCAAATATTTTACGTGGGGATTAGTGCGGCCGCACTTGGGTCACTTGTCATTTCACTGTAATGACATATGTAGACAAATATTTTGCTGCTTTAGATAGTCAAATTGCGTTACAACAATTATAATTAATACAATATATACTTGCATAGATTTTTTTACAATTAAGTTAATTTGAAGATATCGTTCATTATCAATGAAACTTTTTTTATTATAAATACGGATCGAATCATCAAAAATAGAAACGTATTTTTTAAAAATGTTATGGCAACTATAATTTTGACATTATACAAAACAAACATAACCTACACAAACTAGTATACTAATAATCTATAACTATTTTCGAAATTTTGACTCGACAGTATTTTTCATGTTAATGATGCCTTGTTTTAAAAAAATATTTCACTTCTCTGCCATATTATTATCAAACAAATACACAAAAGGGATCAGAAATACCTCCTCATTTTATTTTCGATGCTATGGAAATCAAGCGAGAATAAAAAAATCGAGAATACCAAAAAACAGACTAGAAGAAAATATACTTATGAAATATTTTAAGTTGAGCCCTGAAAGTTATAATGCCATTATTAAATCAGAAGATTTTCTGCTTAATTTACAACCCGATCACATAAAAAAATGTTTGGATACTTGCTTAGATTTTGATATAAGCAAAGATGTCATCTTAGATCACCTTTCGATACTTCAGCCAGACCACGGTAAATATCACTCAAAATCAATAACAAGCGTTGTAATTCCTCTCAAATAAATTCATTTAGGTAATTGTAGAGTATAGCTCGTCATGGATTATTACGGCGAAAAACTTCACAAACTAAGCTGAAAACAACGGCACGATTTAAAATTATTTTTTGAGGGCTTGATAATTGCGTTTAAATCACATATTAAAAAGAAGAACACTGATAAATTATACGAATTACGAAATATTTCGTATTTAAATATTTTAAATCTTGGCGTTGTTTTCAACATACTTTGCCGCAATAGTCCATGTGTAAGTAAAGGATAATTTAAAAGTATGGCAGTGTACAGTGAGAATATGTCATATTTTGGATAATTTATTTGTCAGTGTTCTTCATATTAATGTGTGATTTAACGGGATTATCAAGCCCTCAAAATTTTTTTTTAAATTGTGGCGTTGTTTTTAGCTTAGTTTGTGAAGTTTTTCGCCGTAATAATCCATGACGAGCTATACTCTACAATTACCTTCATTTATTATGTGCTATTATTGTCTCTATATTTCATTTATAACTTATGTAGTGGTTAAATTCTTATGCTATACACAAATTACATTGCTTTAATTCTGTGCTTTAGGTTCTGCTTAATAAGATTGTCAAATGTACATGCATGGCGTATTGGCACCAGATCTAGTGTCGTGTATTTGATTTTTTGCTATTAAAGTTTGCTTTGTCGCTGTCGAAAATTTCTTTTAATACTTACAATCATTCTTGAAAGAAAATCCTAGTGCAGCTACTGAAAGTGGCGCGAGCTAGGTCCATTATATATATCAGTGGTGGCCACGATGTTGACCTCGTCTTAATTCCTAGTCGCCCGGATAATTCTTTGAAACAAGAATTGAGTGTATTTATTATCTATTCATTTTGTTTTCCTTTCTTGCACATTATTTTGGGCTTTGAATTCTTACTCTTCTCATGACCACTTAGCACACACAGTATAAGTAGACCACTGCCACTAATTTCAGTATTAGATCGCCCCCATAGATTAAAAGTTTTGCCACCAATGATATATATGAATGAACGCGTTTGGAATTTACATAATACTTATGTTTGAAAATGTACCTACATATTTTTTTTTAGTTTTTCTACAGAACAAACTCAACATTATATCGAAGATGAATTTTATCCATATAAATCATGGTGTTCCTTTTTTACAACATTCAGCGAGGCAATTAGTAAAATTATGTGCTTCCATTAAAAGGGAAGAAGATGATATTCCATCAAAAAATAGACTGTATTATCTCAGTGAAAAATTACAGGTTGAGTATTTTTATGTCATCACAAATGATTACTTTCTGTTGTCTGAAATTATTTTTGAATTTCAAATAAAAATGTGTTTTAGCTGGATGCTCAGATTTTAGGAAAAATCGTAGCAAAGAGATTGTTTATTTATAAAATTGCATTTGAATCTCTACAGAAAACAATGGATGTTTTACTAGGTAAGAAAAGTTATTTTAATAAATATTCAATTCAAATAAACAATTTTTAAATTATAACAAAATATTCCAAATGCTTTAAATTGTTAAGCAGTGCAGAATCAGTAATTACCTGGGTTGTAGTATTGTTTAAAAACCTAGTGATACTGAATTTGTATCTATGTGTAATCCCATTGGTTGATAGATTACATGTGTGATATTCCAAAGCACTGACTAAAAGACATTTTTTAAATTCCAACCACCACATTTCTATTATTGTATCAGGATGATGGTATTTATTTTAATAAAAATAAATTGGATCAACCAATCGGGTCCGTGTGATGTGTAAAACACAGTTGTATTACATTTTTTATAAATTTAAAAATTATATGTGGGTAAACCGGCGCTGTTTCTGACAGTATCATTACCAATATACAGTTAATAATATATAATATGGAGCAAAATAACAATGTAAAGTCATTATCGGCTATTTTTACAATGTGTGAATGGCAAGTTTCTAGGAAGTTATTTTACGCAGAAGCGTAGGATAACTAGCTGATCAAGATTGACAGAGCAGTAACAATACGTACAGCTCTGTCCCTATGTTCTATGGGACTTATTGATTTCAATTAACATTGCGAATTGTAATTTACTATAATATTATATTTGATAACATTATTATTTAATAGTAATAAATGCATCCATTTAACTGCTATGCAATTGTGAATCAGCGGCCTCCTTTGGAAATGTAAGTCTGCGAGCTGGACATATATGAGTGCGAGAGGTATGACTTGAATATCATACAAAAAATATAATGTATACAATGACACTTGGATTTACTTTAATAGGATGTTTTTAAGAATTTTCAAATTTAACTAAAAGTTTTGTCTGTTTTATCGAGGTTATCACAATTTTATCACAATTATCACAATTTTATGCAGATGTGGGAGTAAAACCTGAAAATATTGTTAAGGATTTGTGGATACTGAAATACAACCATGCCACAGTACAAAAGCGACTAAAACAATTTCAGGCTATCGAAACTAAAAAGTTGATGCCATGGATGGCACGCTGTACAGAGAGAAATATGAGAAGGTATGCAAAATATTATCACTTAATTCATCATGCAGAGATGTAATTCTTTGTTATTTTTGATCTGAGATGTCAGGATTTTTTCGGTCGATATTCTTTTACGATCATATAGTAAGGTCAATTTTTCTCTCAAACAAGCTGGAATTTTGTCGCAATTAGATAGTGAAACAGATTAAAACGGTTTCCTTAAAGCATATTGTTAAAAAATATACATATACACACTGCTTACAGTCTGAAAATGCTTTAACTCATATATCACTCATTCACCAATCTATAGATGTCATATTATCTAAAAAAAAAAAAATTCACGCTTTAGGTCGATGGATATCACAACTAAAACAGATGAGCTTTTAAGAAATGATAATTGTACACATAGTTACCTTGCAAAAAGATTAAATTGTACAAATGAAACCATATTGGAAATGATAGAAAAAATACCAAGCATATCTACAATAAATGTAAGAAAGGTAAGATATCTGTTCTCAATTCAGTAGTATGTAGTAGTAGTTCTATATGTCTCACTGTGAAATTTGTTTATATTTGTCACAAATTAACATATAAAAAAATATTTTCTCAATTATTTCATTTACAAGTTTTTTTTAAACGTTATTGTGTAGTCAAAATTTCTCGGCATGTAGGAAAAATATTTCACATTATGATCTTCAATTTATCACAATTTGTATAGATATATTGGCAGAGAAAGAGTTCAAAAAGAATAAGAAGTATTTAAATATATATTTTTTTAGGATAAGGTTGTGAGAGGAATCATTGTTTCCAGGATTGCGTATACCGTGCTAATCAATTAATCCATTGAAAAGATAACAAATGAACGAGAGTACAAATGACAATTCGAGGATCCAAACACCTTATAGCCAGACTGAAGTAGAGATTTTAGAAAATGGCATAAGAAGAGTAATAAGTAAAAAATCAATAACATCAATAGTTTTTTTATTTGTTTCAGGTTTGCGATATTTTGGATTATCTTTTCTCCGAAGGATTCACGACAACAGATATTATAAGTGTGCCGAGAGCATTTGCATTCTCTTTGAATACATTAAAAAGTAGACAACAGGTTTTGAAATCGTATGATATAAATTATAGAAACTTAATTTGTTTGTGTAAAAATAAGGAAAGTTTTAAAGACTTTGTCCAAAAGATGCAAAAATCAAGTCAGAAGTGATGAAAATAAATAATTTTTTAAAAATATTGACTTCTACTTTAGGTTATTATCTTCTTTTCAGCATGATTGTTTTTCTAGCTTAGATTGTTGTTGTACGGATGATGAATTGAAGTGAACAAAAAGCACAGCCGCTGAAACTCTCGTTTGCAGTTCTTGTTGATGTAGGTCATGCGCCCATTCAACTCTTCCCCAGAAACCTGACTGAAACAAAGTATTTATACCTTAAAACACAAATTTCCATACTAGATAAACACTAAATGATTTAGGTTGAGTGAAAAGGTATAGTGCGACATATATGAATAAGAAAAATTGGTATGTTATTTATTTACAAACGATCGCGTAATTAATAAAGCGTAACTTTACAGATTTTTAAAAACATTTCAAGTTACTAAAGCATTACTTATTATTTTGATTTTCCATCTTACACATGTTTTTTGACTATCTAATTTTGACAGTAAAGCTGTACATATCTAAAGACGCCAAATTGGCGTTGCCGGACCGTAATGTTTGACCCGCAAAGGACACCGACAGCAGGGATTTGAAAGTGTTAATATATGTTGCCGTGTTCCTTTTTTATTTACCCTTAAAACTGACGATTTTGTGCAATAACAAATGCCAAAGAAGCACCATAAATATACAAACAATTTGAAAACATTTACTTTTATCGGAAACATTAAATGAGCAAGACATACTTTCAATCACTAAGTAGATTGATGTTCCACTGAATTATAGAATTATTTATTATGTTTATAGTACATTAATTAATAAAAAAAATATAAGAACTAGAGATATTCAAAAACTGACATCCACTATTATCATAATTTTATTTTATTGAAGAAAGAAATGTGTTTTTATTACCTGATACTCTTCTTCCAAGCGTGATAGATAAACAGCTTTTTCGGGTGATAGAATTTTTTCCACACATGCTAACATTAATATGACCGATTTCAAAGAATCTATGCCATATGTGTAACCTGAAAAATCCATCTTGAATGTCAGAATTTTGAAACTGAAGCAAAACAGCTGCATTCAAATATCATTTATGTACTTATTAATACTACTATGTACTATACTTATTAACTAAATGGGCATCATTGCAGAAAATTATACACGGTATCTCCACATGCTGTCAGATATTTGTATTTCTGCCAGAGAATAAAAATATTTCAAGCCTATTTCATCTACCTTTGGATCAACTTCAATATTAATTGCCATTGTATGGACTATAATATCCTCATAATATTAAGTTAGTTAAAATGAGAAACTTCAATAATTATATTTCTTTTTTAAATATATTTATTATCATCTTGGAAATGAATTAGTTATTGACAACTTGTTATTTACTGAATGGACACAATGTATCTGACATTAGAATTCTTCAAAATACTGCGTATCAGTATGTATTCGCAATATTTTGGATATTTTTTTGTGTAGTTTATATTTCGATAAACAATGATTGTCACTGATAAATCAGAGGTGCTGCTGTAATTCATTTGTTTTCGAATTTTCATATTATAGGAATCAATTATTTAAAAAATAAATTAAAAGTCTCATTTTAATAATAAGTGAAGGATAAGTGAAACCAGGGTGGACAAAACTTGTTTAAATGTACATAATTTGAACAATTCAAATTTAACATTGAAATTCAACCAAGCACCTTAAATTATGTTTATGAGTTGTGCATTTTACCAAAACTGAAGATAGTTTATTCCTGATTATCCCTTTATATTTTGTACAATTAATTTTTTGGGAAATTTTTGCCCTTTTCTTTGATTTGTTTGTGAATACTGATGAAAACATCAGAAAATAATTGAATTTCTTGGGGATTTAAAAACATTTTCTTTACATTACAATTTTATCCAATTGTACAAAAAATACATATTTACCATTGATCGCTGAAAAATTATACGATAGAAAATGTTTTGTTAAAACATTTTTAGTTTCTTGATTGAGGTCTGGGGCTGATATATCCCTAGATTTTTTCATATCCACTCCAAATCTATCACAGAACCATTGAATCATTGGATCCCACTCTTTTTTTTGAATATCATACAGAGCATCGTCTTCCTAAAAGAGCAAACATATCTTTATTCTGTGAGGAAATGATAAACAAATTGGAATTAATAACAAGATGAGATACAAATTATTAACTATTCTCTTTATTTTGATGATGAAGATCAAGGCATCGCTTTTTGGTATCTGATAAGAATGGAAGTAATTCGACTAATAAATATATCTGTTAGTGTATGATGGAACATGAATTATTTAATTATTAGTAAATTTTCATTATATTCACCGACCATAATGGTTTCAGTCTATATTTAAGATGTTTCTTTTTCTAAACCATGTCCGCTTCCAGTGTGGAGCATATAGACACCTAATGGAATTTATCTCGACAGATTTTGGTTTAGTTAGTTACAGTTATTCAAGCTCACTTTTTTGAAGAGAGTAGAGATAGAAGGATAGGACAAAGACAAGATTTGTGATTAGCTAATCATTTACGCCTCATTTTTGTGAACGGATAGGTGGGAGGGAATTTTACAACAAAAATCCATAATTCAATTGAAAAATGAAACTGCCCATTTTGGGATTTGAACCTGTGAGTACTGTGACATAAGCCAACGAAATTGACCACTGGGCCATGGATCCGTCCTGTCTATACATCAAAATATATCTTTTCATCCGAAAACGAATAAACATAATTTTGTTTGTATTTTATATTTTTTTACTTTAAATGACATCAAAATAGACTTTAAAACTTTAGTTAAAAAAAACTTTAGTTAATTCTATTTGATATCAGAAAACTTATCTATGAATGAAAGTTGCCCCATCATTGTTTAAAATCACATATTATTTTCAATCCATTTAAAGAAGCTTCACTGGTATTGTATTGTTTCATTTATTTTCTTAATAAAGAAACCCTCGATTGGAAAACCTCTCATTCGAATTAATCCGATATATCGATCAGTTAACACTAATTTCCAAGTTGATTTCTAGGTTTTTATAAAAGAATAGAAGAAATAACTTACATATGATTGAAAAAGAACTGTGTCTGTTGAAAGATAGTTTACCATATAATTAACCATATCATATTTGGTGAGTTTGTTAGGATTGTCCAGAACAGTACTACAAAGGGAACTCTGAAAGAAAATTTATACATTCATTTATATCAGTACTTAATATCTTCTTATCAATTAAAAGAAATTCAAAATAATTACTTTTCAGATTTTTTATACCTAATGGTTATTTTTTAACCCGTCAACAGCTAGAAAAAAATAACGTTTTTTGTCCTGTAAGCTAGCAATTTTCTAAAAACTAACAAAGGAAAACTTAATATTCATTTTGTGAGTCCTTAAAAGATTTCGGACCCTTTTTCAATGATGTACACTCTAAAAAATATTTATTGACGTCGTAATAATGACAACACA
This sequence comes from Himalopsyche anomala, assembly GCA_031772345.1. Taxonomy (NCBI): domain Eukaryota; kingdom Metazoa; phylum Arthropoda; class Insecta; order Trichoptera; family Rhyacophilidae; genus Himalopsyche; species Himalopsyche anomala. Next base: position 21,630,179 of record CM062824.1, read on the forward strand.
CTGGAGGGTAGCATGTGGTTAGTAGGTTTGCGACACACCAGTGGGTCGTTAGATTTGAAGTGGTTAAATTAGCAACTCTTAAATGCAGGATACAGTGGAACCCCGATCTACCGTTCTCGCATTGTTCGTTTTCCCGCATGGTTCGTTTATTTTTCATAGTCCCGGCCAAACACCCACAAGAACAATGTAAAATAATCCCGCATTAATCGTTCCTCGATTTACCGTTTTTCTCGATCTATCGTTCAAATATTTTGGTCCCGTCAAAAATATTATCCCGATTGACCGTTTTCGTTAAATATTTCTCATAAATAATCTTACCTCGCATTTCGTTTCGTGTTTTTTTCAGTGGAACCCCGAACTTCCGTTCCACTATCTTCGTTTTTTGCATGGATCGTTTATTTTGTACTCGACCAAGACCCCGTAATAACAATCTTTAGTAATTCCACGTTAATAATTTCCCGATTTAATAAATTTCCTCGGTCTATCATCTAAATATTGTCGTCCCGTCCCAGTTACTATCTATCCTGATAGAGCATTTTTGTAGATTATTTTTTTCGCTCATAAATAGCCTTACATTGCATCTGGTCGCGTGAATTTTTCTAACTCTAAAGTCAAAACTAAAACACCTAAATGAAGAAAACTAGAACTCTAGTTGAGCCAGGATAAAAACGAGTCGATATATCAAAAAGGAGTTGACTTAGAAATGTACGCGATTTTGAAGAGTGTTTGTTAAAATTTAAGTGCCAAACTGCAAATTGACTACTTAGTTTGTATTAAACAAGTTAAACATATATTTATTTGTTCTTTAATAAAAATTAATGTAATATGTAGATATATAAGGTTTTTGAAAATTAAACTTTTTTTTGGTGTTATTTGAAGATTTCCCGCATTGTCAGTTTCCCGCGTTATTCGTTCATTTATTACGGTCCCTTGAAAAACGTATAATCGAGGTTTCACTGTACAAAGTAATTTTAAAGAGTAAAACGATTCTTTTTTTTTAAGGTTTGACACTACTTTTTATTAATATTAACTCACTGTTATTTCATTACTCAATTAAAGAAGTGGATAGGTATTGAAGTCCGATTGAACAATCTCTTATATACTAGTAAATGTTGTTGAACAGCAATATTAAAATATTGCATTTATTTAACACAAATTTCAGTAATTTGTTCTTTCATTTAATAAGATTTAGAACGGTTTTGCATTCCTAGACTTAATGGGTGAAGCAGGTTGTAATCATACTATAAAATTGTGTCAAAATGTCTTCAAATTGTTCGATGAAATTTTGAAAAAGAATTGACCATGCCATTGAAGTGAATATTAAAGGGAAAAATTATTTCGTGAAATTGCAGTCACCCAAAGGTCAAGAGTATTTTTAATACCTACAATCGATTTTTTACCATTTTAGGTTTAACTGTTAAGTTGCATTATGTTAAACCACGGGTTCCCAACCTATGGGTCGCCAACTTTTTTTGATTTTGGATTTGAACAACAAAACTAAAACTAGTCTACTTAAAAATGCCTTTTTCAATTGCATTGGGGCCGCGGGTCACATGGCTTTTATAAAAGGGGTCGCCACCCGAAAAAGGTTGGGAACCTATGTGTTAACCGGATAAAAAATTAAGCAAATTAAGGCCCCCAGTTACATGCTGAATTTCAAACAATAAATGAAAAGGATTTATACCAAATGCATTGAACTCTGTTGTATATTTTTTTTTTGCGAGTCCCATTCAGCAGCAACTGCAAGTGCTAAAGGTTCACTCTCAACATGAAATTGTAATCCCAGAGGCGTTTTCAACTTCCGCTGATCTAACGTAATTTCATACATTCCATCGTTAAATAAGACTCCTGTTTTTTTGTAGAACTTTTTTATACTGGCTAAAAATTGATAGAATTATAATTTTATTGATTAAATTAGTATAAAATTGACACAAATATTAAAAAAAAAATCAAAATTAATTTTACCATACTGTCTGCATGTTTCTATGGTTTTGGTGATGCCCTTATTTTTGCAGAGAAAATTCTTAGCAAAAATAACACTGACTATTTTTGAGGATAGCATGCTTCCGAATTTTTTTAAAAATTTTACTATTATTAAATTTCGAAACGTCAAACTTAATGGTTAGTGCTGCCAGCATAAAATATTTTTCGCAATCGTTAGTAATGTTACCATACACGATCTAATATTTTATCTGTTGAATGAATTTTATGAGGTTATTAGATCATAATTATATATTTTATAGGTATATATATATATGTTATACGCCTCCTTATCTGGTCAGTTGAGATCCCTGACAGAAAACTCCTTCTCCCACAGAGGGTCGAAAATAAATGTCTGCGCATAATCTCAGATTCGAGGAAAAATTCCAGTACGCGATACTTCCGTGCCTGTTACAAAGGCCTAAACATCCAAGAGACCCTACGTCTACACCGTTCCAGCTTTGAGGAAAGACCAGAGGCCTCACCAGAGACAATACTGGGCCTCACCCCGCTCCAACTCTCCGAGCTACAAAAATCCCAAATTTCAAAAACCAACTCAAGGTCACTAAGAAATTCATCAAGATGTTGTCGCAATCCTTATTATGCTCCACCTCCCCTTCTCTCACAGAAAATTCTTTCACAGCGGAAGCCAGAGACAATACTAGGCGGAGGCGGACGAGAAAGTGACCAACAGCCATGCTGGTCCACATTTAATCGCCCTAAGATATAATTTTTAATGCTTGATCAAGCGTGTGTACAATTTGAAGGGAGTATAAGCACTCGTCAATACAAGCCAGGCTCGTTTATTCAGCTAAGGACTGGGCATGTCTAATATAAGAATGGTAAACTCTTTACGCAAACATTACGAACAATTCTGGGTAAGAATTGAGCTTTTGTTCATGATGCAAAGCCAATCATTCTCGTAATGGTTTTTTTTTTAAATAATTGTTTTCCCCACACAAAGCCTACGACTGACAGAATCTTGTAGGAAGTCATTATGTAGCTAGCTTACATGCGGGAAAGGGATGTATAGACTTAGTCTGTACCCACCCTAGCAAAAATTTAAGTCAAGAAACTGGGGGAAATTCACACATCATTATGAAGATCACTGATGTATTATGCGAAATACGAAATAGATTTTAGGGTAAAAATGTCATTTATCGTGTCATGGATTATTTCGGCAAAAAACTTCACAAACTAAGCTTAAAACAACGCCCAGATATCATTAAAGGCAGAGCTGCCAAATGTTTTTTCATCGGGTACGATAGTGCTACTAACAATTTGAAAATAGTTATACTTTCAAAGCGAAACCGTTATAAGAGACATCGAAAACAGAGAAAATTGTTTTAAGAGACATTGTGGAAGCAATAGCACAAACTTAAATATGTGGTGAATATAACGATGAAAATGTAACCGTAACCCGTACATTTCAAATTTTGAATAATGAGAAAATAATTAAAGAAATATTTGCCTTACAGGAACAAGATCGAGACGACGAAGAAAATATTTGCAAAGAAAGAAATATTGGTCCTGTACATTCTGGAGCTTTTATTCCTTAATAAAAAATAAATTTATACTAATATGTAAATCAAGACAGTTTTTTTATACTAAATTACTACTCTTATCGAAAAAAGAGGTTGAGCAACTGAGTAACAAGCAACTCTCGAAAAACAACCTTTGTTTGGATAAACTTCATTTGAAGTCCATATGATTCAAATTAAGAGCGGGCTTGGTTGAAAAAAATAATCTACTCTTTTATGCACCATATTAGTTCCTATTTAGGTTAGCAAAATGCCCTTATTTTTTTTTGTTTTGGAATATTAGTTTGTGTGGTACTACAATTGATTTTTTGAAAGCTTAAGCTTAAGGCTTAAGCTGGTTACCCAGTTTACTTATTTGAAAAAAAATACCGAAAACCGGTTAGTTGCTTTGGACGGTTAATTGAATTAATTTGGTCCAATACTGTAGTCCGCCAAAAAGTACCATTTTTTTTATTTTATTTCAGTACTTTAACGCCTAGTGATTCATCACATAAATGCAACTCTCAATTATTTTTCGTTGACGCATTATATAAAACATAAAGTCAATCAATTAAATTAAATTTATTAATTCCTGAAATTAACTTCACAACATCATTTCCTGATAATTATCATATGTGATAAGCAGTGGTGTAGGAAAGGATCCTGCCACCCTGGGTGGTTTTTGCATTTTCCGCCCTCAACATTTCTTGTAATTTTGTTTTTTAATCACCTCTACTATTTTTTATCTATAAATGACGAGTTTTTAACATAAGTGGCTTAATTTTTTTTATGTATGAATTGAATATTGTATTTATTTTTTAAAATGTGCTACCCGGGGCGGTCCGTCCCTGCCGCACCCTCTTTTCTACGTCACTGGTGATAAGCACACTGCCAAACTATTAAAGAAAACAATTATTACATTGCCAACATTGCAGCAGCATCGTTGCATGCCAGCGAAACTACGATTTTTTTTTTTTAACAAATCTACCATCCAAAAAAAGACATTGGAGCAGTGGCGGGCTATCCTATAAGCAAATGAGGCGCGCGCTTGGGGCCTCCAAACGTTAGGGGCCTCAAAAATAGCTTACATTATAAAACCCATATACTTTTTGTTCAGATTTATATACATAAATTTTTACTATTTTAGATGGAATTTTCTGACATTTTTATGTTATGCTAAAAACAAGGCCTCTAAATTTTATTGTGCCTGAGGCCTCTCTTATGCTTAATCCGCCACTGCATTGGAGTACATATTCAAATATTTCTTTCACCATTAAATTTTCAAGTCCAAAAATAAATTAATCGATGAATTATTATTAAAATACTCTCGATACAGTATCAATCGTTCACAATAAGGGTTGTTTTTTGGCTTATGGTGGTTGACTTATCGATTATCAATGAAATTTTATTTTTTGACTGAAAAATCCCTTTAATTTTGTATTTTCATTTCATCAGTAATATGATTTATAATGTTAATGCATGCGGTTGTAGAATAAAGACTATGACCCATTTCAATTCCATTTAGTTCTTGGAGATTTATTTTACTTTCCAGCGAATTGAAAGATTGATTTTCCTTAATTTTTTACAATTCCAATATCTTTATAATGACAAACGATTGACATCCGTTCTCTACAAAGCTTAGATCAATGGATTGCAAAAACTGTGCTTAATCTCTTTTAATATTAATTCGTAGCATGCTTGTGTAAAGCCGCATAAGTGGCGACCTTACACATGACTGGCACCAAGATTTGTACAATACGATTCCAGCATCAAACATCTTGAGATAAGAATAACAAGTGGGATCAGTGGCATGGCTAGAAATTTAGGGCTGCCATGCAAACGTCAAGGCTTCCCTGCAAAATTTGTTATATTGAAAGTGTAGAAATTTGGGCCCCCTTTAACGCAGGGGCCCTCATGAATTTTATGATTCTGCTATGAGGTGACTACGCCGCTGAGTGAAATACTAGATTTGTAGACACATTAGTTAAGGGTCAGGGCATCCTCCATCTGAGTAGTGGTCTACGCCATAATATTGATTTTTATATAATAATCATGAAAAAATATGTTCATTTTATTTTTAACTTGTGAAACCGCATAAGTAACGAGTATAAAATGCTAAGCTTCTGGTTCTTACCTCTACATTAATTATGAGTATAAAAGGAACGAGGGCTAGCCAAGACTATGGACTATTAATCTTTATAAACAATGTAAGAATGTCATCGAACGGTGAATTCACGCGATGTGATAGAATTTCGTCTTAGCGCACCTCTATTGAGCCTACTTTAGAAACGTACTAATACAAAAACCTTTCATTATTTCTTTGAATTATGGAAAAACATTTCATTGGTTATTGAAAAAGAATGATTCATATTTTGAGCAAATGCCTTACCATATAAATAACATAAATTGATGGATGCTATAAAGATTTTTTTAAAGTTTAAGTTGTGTCAATAGTCTAAAATGCATAGCATAACTTAACATAGTTAAAACTTATTAAGATCTTCTTTAAAAAATGCGTAAATTGAAATATTTGTTTCTTAAAACTAGTTCTATATGTATTATACAAAAGAGTAAAGCTATCACGAGTAGCGATGTGCCAAATAAAATCGATAATGGCCCATTCAGCTTTGGGCCCGAAAAGTATTGTTTTATAAGTAACTCATACGCCCAAAAGCCATAACAATCATGAAAAAATGATTCCAATCTTATTTTTTGTAAAAACATGCTATTAGAGCTTCCATAAAGCTTTTATTTACAATTTAAGTTACGCACATTACATTTTGAATGAAAATAATAAAAAAATATATATCATCAATCTATGTTGACACTACAAGACACATTTAAAATATAACATAACATTGTAAAAAATAATTGTCCCATCAAAAATTCTGCAGTGTTTATGTATCCTCAGTTTGCAATCACCAACGTTATTTTGAATGCCGTATTACACTTGAATTCAGAAGGGAGAAGGAAGGAAGGAAGGAAGAAGAATTATTTCTCTCAATTTAAAAATGTATTTTTTTGAATGATTGATTATCACTGTAGGTCCGTCACTCAACCTTTTATGTATATTCAAAACTAATAATGCTTGCAGATTTTTTATAGAATGGCTTATTCCAAGGGTGGGCTGGAGAGGCCTTGGAAGGGTTTGCACGAGCCTCTTGTTAAATTATACTAAGGCTGGCGGGCCCCTTACTAATTTATATACGACAGCTTCAGTATATACAGGAGAACACTTTTGGCCATTTGGATTGATAAGTTTGCGGTTAATCGCATATTCTTACATATTATAAGTGAATTAAGTAACAATCGGTTGCTTATTTAATTAAATATTGCATATAAATTCATAGGAGTGATACAAAATTGACTCCTTCCTCAGAACACCGAGAATTGTTTTGAGATTAAGCGAGCCCCTTGTTAACGTATTGGCAGCCCATCGCTGGCTAATTCCACTGATGGAAGCTTTGTTTGCATTATTTGCGTTTTTGAGAATTGTTTAGCGAACCTTGATCAAGAAACAGAATTGGAATGGTAGTATTTGAGCCATAATGAGAATGCTTCTTGGCCACAGAGACATACTGTTATTTATAAAGTTTTCATAAGATATAATAAAATTTATTTATTTTTTGTTGGCCGATCTGTTCAAATTTTATTACGAGATGCATCGTTTTGAAAGTAGCCGCATGTTGTGTTGCAACAAAAAACATTTAAATGGTTTCAGTTTTCGACTTGCAACATTCCTAATTAAAAGTTTGTTTTAACTCATGAGCTATGTTTTGGTGCCAAAACTTGCAGCGAATTCAAGTGTTTGATAATTACAACACTACCTAGTGTAAATAATATTATTAATAATAATACATCATAAAATATTTACCAAAACGAAAATCGCTAGGTATATAATAAATATAACCAAAATTACTAGTGTCATTTTTAATTAATGAACGTAAGTCTGAATAAACACTTGTATTCCGAATAGCTATTAACTTATTTAAAAAAAGCTATAAGATTATTCCAATTGAGAAGAAAATGTTTAACAATTATGCGTATTGCTCGATAATGTATTCATATGCGAGTTGATGATTAAAGATACACTATACCATTTATGATTGAGTATTATTCGATGTCGCTACAACTGTCAAAAATTCTAGAATAATTTCTCGGTGTATGTGGGCTATATGCAATTATTAATTAATATAACACAGCAATATACTATAATACTGGATTCTATATTATTATAACTAACCTTAATATTTGGGCCAACAATTTGAATAATTTTATTGACAGTGTATCAAAATAAAACTTTTGATCGATCCGCCAATTGTTTACAGAATTTAGGTTAAATAATACTGGCGTGTTAAATTTAGTATCTGGGAATTTGCTCTAACGATTGGTTCAAAATCACAGCCACATTTCCTATATTTTTTAGAAAAATGGGTTTCGAGTCTACGACGAATAATATGTAGTCTGAAAAAATACCAATCCCAATTCATGAAAATTATTACAACTGATAAGTAGTTACAGCTATAAGAAGAATAATTCAATGCTGTTAAAAACGAGTAAAGTTCCTAACGTCTAGATTGGGAATCCATGAGCGAGAAATGTTTTGAAGTTTTTCTTGCACATACTTCACATTTAGATACAATTACTGAGTTTAATCCAAGCACACTTAAAAAAGTTGTCGATTGTCGAAATATAAAAACAATGTTTAAGAATCGCTCCTTTTCTTAAGCTATCTTTTGACGAATTGTACTGAAAAATATTTCTCAAAGGCACTTTTCAGAAAGAAGTCTTGAACGAAACCTCTTCTTTTGGACTTTCTCAGTAAAAATTGCACCTGATTATTCGTAGTCAATCATGTTCATAAGTGATGATTGATAGTACTTTACGGATGGATAATAAAGTCTGTGTGAAAAAAAAACCTTCCCTATGAAATAATCACATCTTCCCCTCCTTAAAGGTTTATGGACTGTCCTAAAGTTTCATTTAGGGCATTTGATTTCATGACATTATTTTTTTTATCGCGACAAGTTTGTACAATGTTACTTTCTATAATGTGAAATTGTTATTGATTTATAGGAAATGGAGCCAGGGATAGTTTGTTTCCAACATTGTGGACCAAAAGTATTTTGCAAAAAACTACCTAATACATGTCCTGTGTGCAAAAATAATTTATCTGCAGCAGATTTTGGGCTTCTTCCTTTCAGGTAAGAACTTTGTTGGATTTGAATAATCTACTGCTGTAGAAGATAAAATTTAATGCTCATTGACTATTATTCCACTCTATTGAATTCCTTTTTAATTTTCAGAGTGCCATTTCCCTTTGTGAAAGCATCACAATACTCCTGTGCTGTTTTGATTAAGCCGACTACTGGAGATTTCCTGAAGTAATTTGTTTTAAAAATGTATATAATTCGATGATGAAGATCAACAAAATAGTGTGACCAAAATCACATTTCAAGAGAAAGAAATAATAACCTTTCCTTTATTTGTCAAAAGATCTTTTCTTTTTCTTGATTTAACTTTTTTTTATGTAGTTATGCTATTTTAAAATAAGTCCAGAGATTATTTCTACCAACTTTTATGATTTTTATTACTGTCTTGTTTCTAATATTAATTTCATTCAATACGCCTATTTTAACATTGTATGGGTGCAGATGTGTTGTCTGTTATGTATTACCATTTTTATATTTTTCCTTGATATCACTTCTTCACATGAATATATCAGATGTCTATCTGTGATTTTTGGCAATCGCATTATTTTTTTTACTTGTAATATAATATTAAAAAGTTTGGAAAAGGTTATTTATTTCAGTAAAGCTTTAAATTAAAGCTTCATTATTTTATCAACAATTTTTGCTATGCCTTTTAATATTCCAAAAATGTACTCATTATGTACTAAAAAAATAAATGATACTCGACCTGTATTGAAAAATAACATTTATTCAAAAAATGTAATTTCATAGAAAATAGCTCACTATTCCCGAGTCAAATACACTGCTTATGTTGTTAATAAAAATGTAAGAAATTAAAAGATAATTAAATGTGTATAAATTAATTATTTATTTTCTACAGTGAATACTACAATTCCAAAGATCTCCACATAGGAGTAACAAACTCCAAATGTAAAATTTATGAATTTGACAAGAAGGGCTTACAGACAAGTGGAACGAATTGGGATGAATGCCTTTTAATAGGGCAGTTGTCGCCATCTTGGGCAGATCACTGGGATAAGACACTGATTCTGGTACTTATTTCAATATGAATACACCTTTAACTCTTCTGTTCAAGATATTATTATTTATACATCTAAGATTGCAAGACTATATTTATAATATATTTTTTCCAAATCAATGATTTGCAGATACATGCTTTTCATTGGTTATACCTTTTGATATGATACAATGTCACTTCACATATTTTACTTTGTCTGTACCAAGCCTAACTTAAAATCGCCAAGTATCAATGTAGGGTTCATTAACTCTAAGGGACAATTTATAAAACAAAAAAGTTAGATGGTATAAAAAAACAGTGCTACAGAAAATTCATTAGAATTTAACTTTTCAAATCTATTTTAAATTATGTGCAGCTAGTTGCGCCTTACTTTTAGTTTATCATAATTATTAACTCGTGTATTAAAAATATTTCCTGGTGGTGTTATGTTGTACAAAATTTGTGTAATACATTTCTATTTTTCTACAATCATGCACATTTCAATATATATGATAAGGTTAATATCTCTTCATAGATTTCTCAACAACCTAAATGGACATCCGATGATTATAATGAGGAGTCATATAACTGCTACACTTTTATCCTGGCCTTCTTGAAACAAGTTAACTGTGGCCCGATGTCAGAAGCTGCCGGAAGTAGGACCATTTTCTGTGAAAAGTTCATTGTACCTCGCACGAGTGCTGCAGGAAAATACATATCTCTATATAGACGGCTACGGGATAATGACTTTTTCGTCCATTGGCAAGATAATAGAAATGTGTAATGTGGCTATAAAAAATTCAAATTTATCTATTATATTAACATGCAATTTGTGAGTGCCTAATGATGAATTTGGAAATATTTAATCAATACTTTATGCTTTCATAGTAATGTTAACACTTATGACCGTGGGCTCGAATTCAATGCCAGTTTTGCAACTGTCTTGTGAATTATAAGTAAATTTTATTTTCAAAACAAAAATAGGCCCACATTTGTAAAGTCCGAAATTTATCTCGGTGCTGTTTTTAATTTAAGTTATTTATTTCCTAAAAGGAATAGAAAAATATTAATATTAAACCCATTATATTCATTGTGATTGTTTACAAATTAATTTTATAGATTAGACAAATATTATTTTGTTGAAAATGTATTGCAAAGAAATTTTTACAGTAAAACCTCGATATAACAAGAGGATGGTGTTGAAACATTATCAATCGTCATTACCATGAATGATTCTACAAAATTAAATGGCTACCAGAAAACCATCTTTCATCGTTTTCCTATTCTCACTTAATAGTTTTGCCTCACAAAATATTCGCATGACACCCATTTGAGTATTAGACATAATTTCATTCAATCACTCAAACCATTCGGTTAAATCGTCTTCGTCACATTCAGAACTTTTTCACAAATTCGTGCTATTGCTTCTACAATGTCTCTTATAATATTTTTCAATTTTCTAATTATCTTGATTTTCTTTAAGTTGACACATCTAAAGAGTTCAAATTGTCGTCTCCCATGTAACAACAGTCTTTTAAATGTGGAAAAAATTTTACCGTTAACATTTCATTGATCTGGTTGAAACATTTTATAGATGGGTGAGATGATGTATTCATTGTCTACGATGTTTTTACTTCTGGAATGAACTGTTTTTCATACCATCGTTTAAAAATTTCACCGGATGACTTATGATGTTTTTAAAGCACTTGGAGATCTTTGATTTCCAAAAACGAACAAAATGTTATGCTTTTCATCACGTACGTAAACAACAGTGGACGCAATTCGCCACGTAAAATATTTGGAACAATCCGGATAAACGAGGTTCTACTATAGTTAGTACAAATATGTAGATTTGTTATTTATTTTCAATTAGTAAAATATTTCTAATTATTGGGGATTGCAGTAACGCATGAATAAAACTATTGGCTCACAAATAAAATCATTGACGACGGCTGTCATTTCGGTAATGTATTCGGTAGGGTTCCATGAAAATGATATTTTAGCCTGTATGGTTATTTTTTCTTGTAAATCCAATTTTTTTTGGATATCAAATTTATGGAGCTTCAAGTACCAGGACGCGCCAGCGTCAAGGCTCTTCCAGTCTCCTTCATCGATAAAGTTTTTGAAAAATTCTAAATTGCATCCCCTTACCATCATTTGCAGACGGAAGGGCGCGATCACCACAGAGATTAGAAGTTCACGGGAACTCCATATGCATTATTTTGCAAATCACATTCCATATGCTTCCTCCATACTATATACGTACATGTATACACACATGCGCATACATACATACACACATACAATTTAAACAAAGAGTCATTTTCGTGATGCTAAATTCATTCTTAAATTAAATGGCATTGATAATATACAATATTCAGTACCATATTCAAGTGATTTGAGCTCATTAACAGCTTTAATAGCTGTGATATAAAGTTCCAATGGTCACGGGTGCTATAGCAGTCATCCGCGCATGAGCCTTGTCAGGTCGGACTGCTATAGCAGTCCTCTATTTTTTTTTTCCTACTGAAACTATATGAGCAGTTCTGTACAGTCTAAAGGTTAAGAAATGTGTAAATTTAAATGTCACCACACGTCAACATTATTTTGTAAATACTCACAGTTACAGGAGTATAAGCCAGGGCTGTGGAGTCAAAATAGTGAGTCATGAAGTCAGGTGTTTTTGTCGGAAGTGGAGTCAGAAAAAAATAATTTAAATATATTGAAAAAATATTAGTCTATTCATTGATTGGTGAAATCTACTCAAATTATTCTAGTAACTAGTGTGATCTGATAGTATGCAGATATGTGAGTTAAACCAGTGCTTCCCAGATTGGGGGGCGCTGCAGAATATGTTTTGTATCGAGGAGCACTGGTTAAACTGTAATGATTGAAAAAATCAAGTCAGTCTATTTTTAATTTGAAACCGGAGTCATTATTTTTTTACCAGACTACAGCCCTGGTTTTAACACACGCTTGCGAATATTTTGATGAGCACTAAGCTATGCCCAACTGTGTACCTTCAATTTGTTTAGCCACATTCACATTGTCGTGATCCTACCCTGACAATATGGATAAACGGATAATGAAGAACACACTACGTCCCCTGCAATAATCAGATACATCAAGGTTTTACTGTATTTTTTTTGTTGTTTATGTAATAAGAAAAAGTGTTAAATATGTTGATAATTAATCATCAAACAGTATTAAAAAGTTGCCATCGTATTTTGATTATGCTAATTATTTGATTGTCTAACATTATTTTTATTCGGCATCACTGCAAATGCTCTTTACTCTTCCAATTTTTTGTTTAAGGTCCATTGTTCATTCCATATTTTATGGTTTATTCATTGTTATAATGAACAGTATTAATAAAATTACTAAATATTTTCATTCAATAAAATGTGTTGGTGAATTTTTATCGTTTTCATTTACCTATTTTTTTTTTTTTTCAACCTGTGATCGATGATTTTAAGTAACAAGTGAACAATCAATTTACTCAAAAATCTATATATTAACACATTGGCGACGGTGTGCACAAATTTGTGCATATCAGAAATGTTCTGTTGTGACGGTGTGCACAAATTTGTGCGTTTGATTTCCATATATAAAAATCTCACGTTGAACGTCTTTTTTCTTGTCGTATTTGCTTTGTCGTGTGAAGGAAAGATGTCACTTCAACCAATAAAATATTATCGATCTTTTTCTGGATCAAAACCTGGCTAAAATATGTTATTTTTATAAATATGTCAAGAATATTCCTTTCCAGAGAGGACTCTTAAACGAACCTAAAACAATGACGATAGATGGCATTTGTTTTTCATGGAATAAATATCTTTCTTTGCTTTATTTAGTTCTCGACTACTCTTGAATCACTAAACTGCGTTTGTGAGCCCCTAAGTAGCATTGTTATTATTCGCGGTGTAATACGATTTTCCAGTGCTTGTTAAACTGCGTTTCCTTGACTTAACCTGCGTTATTATATATTTTATACCAAGTTTATTTTATATCTATTTCTATTGCGATTTGTGAACTTTTGTAATTTTATTTTGAGACATTAGAGATTTTAGAGATTTTTAAGACATATTTGTATTTTTTTTGAGTACGTCCTCAGAAGTGTTATTGTGATTATGTGTGTTCATTTAGACAATTTATATTTGTTATTACTGTGTTTTTTTGACACCTATTTGTATTTTTGAAACTTCGTGTTTTTTTTAAAAATCTAAAATGGCCGGAAGAGAGGATACTTTTGTCGAAGAGAATTTTGAAGACTGTCTTTCAGACATACCGAGTGACGTTGAAGACGAAATCGATGATACTCGCGAAGATCATAGTGATATTGAAGAAAATGAAGACGATGATGGACCTATATTACGCACACGTACAAGACCACGTGTGATGCGTATTTCATCGTCTGAAGAATCTTCAGAAGACATTCCTGATATAACTTTAGATTGGTCAGAATTCGATCCTCCTCGAAATTTGGCCGATTTTGAAGGTGTACCAGGATTAAAGGTATTTCCTAAAGATCAATCAAATGTCGGGGATGTTGCTTCCTTATTTATAGGAGACGATTTGTTCGATATGATAGCCAAGGAAACCAACAAATATCGGGAAAAAAATCATCGTAACCATCCAAAGTCACCTCACGCCCGCACATGGACCGATGTAACTATCCGAGAACTTAAAAAATGGTTTGGCTTAGTTTTAATCATGGCATTAGTCCGTAAAAATACAATTGGTGACTATTGGTCAACAAATCCTCGTATTGAGACTCCCTACTTTAGAAAAACAATGAGCCGCGACAGATTTAAACAGATTTTACGTTATCTCCATTTTACCGACAATGATGATATTCCAACTGGAAGCCCAAACCGCATAATTAAGATTCAAAAGATAATTGATTATTTCACAAAAAAATTTCAGGAAGTGTATACGCCAAATCAAAACCTCTCTTTAGATGAAGGGATGATCCCATGGAGAGGCCGCCTGATATGTCGGGTATACAATCCCATGAAAATAGTAAAATACGGAATTTTAAACAGAATGATATGTGAATCAAAAAGTGGATACATCTGTAATTTTAAATTATACGCAGGTATAAGTGCTACTTTAGATTCCACAATTACTGGCCTGCTATCTCCATATCTAAATAAGTGGTACAACGTATATGCGGACAATTATTATAATAGCGTCCGTTTAGCCAATAATCTGATGGAGCTGAAAACCAGGATTTGCGGCACAATCAGAAAAAATCGTGGCATACCAGCAGTACTAAAGAATATACGTTTGAAAGTACAGGAAACCACATACCGAAGAAAGGGGGATGTCCTTGTTCAGATGTGGAAGACTAACAAAAAGAGAGATGTTAGAATGATTTCTACGATACACCAAGCAGATATAGTGGACACAGGAAAAATAGATAGAAAGACAAAATTGCCCATAAAAAAGCCGAAATGTATCGTAGATTACAATTATTTTATGAATGGCGTTGATCTCGCTGATCAATATTTATCTTATAATCCCATTTATAGAAAATCTCTCAAATGGACAAAAAAAGCATCGTTATACCTGATCAACTGTGGAATTTTTAATTCATATATCATTTTCAAAAAACTCAATATCACAAACAACCTTCGTTTCCACGAATTTTTACTACAATTAGCAGAGGCCTGGCTTGAAGATAATTCTGAATCAATCGCATCATCCACACCGGGCACTCAAGATTCACAAATGAGTACGCCTTCTACTTCTGCGACAAGAACTTCAAGCTTTGATCCGAATAGTCGACTATCAGGCATTTTAAAAAACCATGAATTGGTAAAAATCACAAGCAATAAAACTAAAACTTTAGTGAGGCGTAATTGCAGAGTATGTGCTAAATTGAAAATTCGAAAACCGAGCGCTTTTATGTGCAAGCAATGTAAAATTCCACTTCATGTGGGTGAATGCTTCCAAATTTACCACACAAAAGTAAATTATTTAAAAAAATAACAATGTTTTAAGTAATAATTTAAGCGTAAAAATTCAATTTGTGTTACATAATATGTGTTATAAGAATAATAATGTTATAATAAAACAATATGTGTGATTTTTATTCATACTTCAAGTGTTGATCTGTATTGAAAACTAATAATCGTGCTTAGGTAGGTGAGTTTTTTTTACATATTTATCCATTATATACATTGAAATTCTAATAATAGTTTTTAATCGCAATATTTACGTATAAGGTGTTTGTTCATTCTATTATAAGATGTTCACATAAATAATTATTTTATTGACATGCGCTCTACAGTTTAAAGTTTACTGATCTACTTAGGGTTGCGTCATCAATGCAGAGCATTGTGTCAAAATTCCTTTGTTTTTATTAGCGCTGGAGAGACCCGCTGCAGGTGTAATTTTAAAAATAAACATGCCCGTTTTCATTGAGTTAATAGTCGATAATGTTAGTCTTTCCGTCTGTCGGTCCCGTTTTGGAAGACGTCAAGAAAGACGGTCCCCTCCCCCTCCCCAGCCCCGCTGTCGCCATTTTTTTATTCTTACTAGACATATTTTTTCATTACACTGTTTATTTGACGAAACAAATCAAATCGCTGAAAATTTGAATTCTCATACAAAAAAGCGCCGCGACCGTGGATCGAACCATCGCCTGTGGATTATGAGTTGAGATCGTTACCGCTCGGGCAAACAAACAACTGTCAGAATCGATCAAATTTAATTATATATATTAAGCACACATTTAAATTATTCTAAAAATTCCAAAATAATTAATACTGCATATATTTTTCGTGAAGTGTATTTTTTTAGGAGAAAGAGTTTTTGAAGAAAGAAGTGTTTATTTCTTCTTCTACGAAATATATTTGTTAGCAAACTTAAACATTATTCCAAATATTAAATAATTTACGAAATTTCTGCTACTACAAAAAATGGTTGTTAGCAAACTTAAACATTATTCCAAAAATTAAATAATTTACGAAATTTCTGCTAATAAGAAAAATAATTGTTAGCAAACTTAAACATTATTCCAAATATTAAATAATTTACGAAATTTCTGCTACTACGAAAAATGGTTAGTAGCAATCTTAAACATTATTCCAAAAATTCAATAATTTACAATTTAAATACTACAGGGCAGGGCTGTCGATGTATGCCCCGAGATATATTTATTTTATTTTTAGAATTTCTGGCTTATTCAATAAATAGGTTTGTAATTTTCTGACTACTTAAAAATGTAACAAAAATCCCCCCGTTGAGGTCAACGGGCTTACAACTAGTGTACACTTAATAGCTGTATTTATAACAAAATCAAGTGTTGGTTTTTGAACAGAAGTTTATTTCATATTAACATTAAAAATCACATTTTTTACAGAAAAATTGAAGATGACACAAAAATATATCGGGATCATAAAACTTTAAAAATGATGTGAAATACAAAAAAATGACATTAAGAATATTCAGATAATAGTTACCCTTTTGATTAGCCATTCTTACAAATAAAAAATATTTGATTTCAAATAACAAATTATATTATACTGGTATTTGTCAGTTATATTAAATGCATTCATATTTTATATGCATTACATCAGGGGTCGGCAACCTGCAGCCCGCAAGGTTCTCTAGATTGAAATATTTTTTGACCCAAGTGCGGCCCGCATAATCCCCACGTAAAATATTTGGCACTTTTACAACAAAAGATTGCCGATTCTTGCACTACATTATTATACATATACATTTTTTTTTGACTACAAATGTTTTATTTTCTATCGTCTTGTTCAGCAGACATTTGAAATCTACATACAGCCCTCAGACAAAATGTAAGTTTCATTGATAGACTTTAAAAATCCTGAACATAGCACTAAAAAATGTTAATGTCAAATGCGGTGTTAACATGCAGTGATGTTCATTGATCATCTTCAACACGATCGTATTTATTCAGTCTTAAAATTTTACACGAGGCTACTGAGAATCACTGCTGGAGCTAGAGCTGGAATCTGTAGACATGACTTCGACGTCTTCTTGCGGAGTGTCCTTAGGACCGCGTGCGCCTGCAGAACCTTCCAAAGGAACAGACGCACCGCCCACCACGTGGTGGAGTTCTCCTGATGGGTGCCACGCAAACTGGTTGGCTGCTGATGTTGGCACTAATAAAACAAACATTCATATATATTACATTAATATTTCTCACAACATTCAATAACGATATATAGTAATCCTTTCATAACGTGAATGCTGAAAATATTTGTGACTATGTTAGTGTTTCCGAGAAAGGGCTTTATACATTAATACCAATCTAATATAGCTGCATAATAATTACCACCGCCTGTTGTGATACGATGTAAATCACTGAGTGAAGGAGCGTGTCCATTTACAGGAAGGTCGCATAGTCTTCCCAACAATCCAAGTCGCATCTCAATATCAGTTGGATAAGGACGTCTCGGGTCACCCGGTTGCCAAGACAAAGGGGCACATATTGCGTTTGATGCACTTATCCTGTTAAGAAGATCTTTTATTTATATTTGTACATAATATGGCAATTCATATTTTAAATATACAACAGAATCAGATAGATTAATATAGGTTTCGGTGTATGATGCATAATTGGGCCACAGACATTCTTAGTTTTGTGAGCTCATTCACATTACTTATAAATATATATATATATTTGATTGAAAACAAAAAAATAAATTGAATATAAAGTATGTTTTTACCAACAATTATTTTAATTCTTGATTAGATAAATAAATTTAGGCAGTTGATATATTTTTTTGGTCAGAATTTCTATTAAATTGTCATAATAAAATTTAAAAAAAAACCTACCTAACCAAAATGGTTATAAAATATTCTGACTATAATATTTTTATTCTGACCATTTAATTTGCTCTCGTTTATAATGAGGTAGATAAATTGTAACATTACAATATGTATGTGTAAAGCATACACTAAGAGAATATAAAGTGATTTTATTATTATTTTGATTTGAGTAGGAAAAAATAATTTCTACAATGATTGATCATTGTAGAAATTAAATTAGTGTCTGTGAAGGACCTCACGAGTTCGAGTCCCATATGAACAGTATTTTTTTCAATCGAGCGAGAGCGATTAGTTAATATTAATTTATTGTCTATAGTAAATATTTTATTATCGATTTCTAAAATATTTATAATAGATGATAAATACGATATTATAGACGATAAATTTCAAATGAGTGAATGGTATAAATGTTGTTTGAATATTATTTCATGAAATATAACCGCCCCTGCATATTCAAAGAGTGCATTGATCCAATGCCACATTGACTGGCCGCCACTGGTCATTACGTCAAGATCGAGTCAAACTAGCCCATAGATAAAAAAATCACTCGTACCAATCTCTGTTCGTCAAAGAATAAACGGCAGAGTTCGTTGTATTGTATGAAACAAAACAGTTCCGACCAGCTTCAATACACGGTACTTTACTTTGAAGGAGACAAATTTGAGGTCCAGTTTTTACTATTCTATTATTTCATACTTACATTAAAATCAAAATTTTATTATATAATAATTTATACTTTGCAGTAGTGTCGTAGTATTTGTTAATTTGCTTGTAGATTAATGTATAAGATGAAGTGGAAACATGTACAATTTCGTAAATAGTATACAATGCTAAACTTTTCTCTAGCCCACCCAAGATTTTAGGTCACGAATCGCCACTCAATGATACCGATATAAATAATTTTTTAGTTGCAAATTTCACATCTTTTTAAAAAAAAATTAAAACTATACTTAGATAAATATTTGGAATTTGCAGCTAGTAACCTTCTGGCACATGTGTTTAGTATACATTGCAATTGTAATAAAAAAACAAAACAATAAAGGTTGCAACTTTTTGGCTTTACTGCAATCGATATTTTACTTTAAAAACGATTGTGGTTTAAAAATAATTTGTGATTTAAAATTGAATGATCTGTGAAAAAAAGGCTTTAGGAAATTTATATTCCTGTTTGACACAAAGAGCCTCGAAACCATGTAAATAATATTAATACATTTTGACTTAACAAAATAATTGAGTGGTAGAGTGTATTTACCTGTGAGCAAATTTTATAAGTTCTTCTGATGGAACTGGCCGTTTAGTTGATTTGAAAATGGAAGCTAATTTTTGCCTTGCTTGATAAAGTGATGTTGCTAATACTTGCTCTGCATCTTTTAATTGTCTTTGCAATTGACAAATGTCATCATCCTGGAAAATCATGCGTGAAATGAATATAATTAATGCTGTTATCAATAAATGAATATTTAAGAGGTAAACATGCTTTCCAACAACCTTCTCTTTTTCTATGCGAAAATTAATTAAATACAGCTAATAACAATGGAATTCTGTAGGAAATTTCAATATAGACATGAAAATGATAAATTATCATAAATGGGAATCAGGAAATAATTTATGCAAAATAAGAATGGGTCAAATGGAACTTCTTAGAACAATATATATAAAACAAATTAGAAATACGGCAACGAATTTTTGATTTCTAATTCTTGATATTTTTTTACTTGCAATAAATTTTTTAGAAAATTGCATTTTTTTGGGCAGGATATAGTCAATTTACTGGGAGAAAAATAGAAGCATGTTGTAAAGTATATTTGACTTTAAAGATATTCTGGACAAAGATTTTTGCTTCAGTTCAAAAAGTTATGGTGACTGCCAAAAAACAGTTTATTGTATGGATAGAAATAAATTGTGTTTTTGAGTTATTTTCAAGGTTATTTATAAGGTTAAAGATATCAAAGTACAGTGAAACCCTGATTCTACGTTTTCCAAGGAACCGTAATAAATCAACGAATAATGCGGGAAACCGATAATGCGTGAAATCTTCAAATAATACCAAAAAATCTTTAATTTTCAAATAACTTGTATATTTATTTCACTTTTTTTTATTAAAAAATATATAAATTTATTCTTTAATTGCTTAATACATACTCAGATGCCTATTTGTAGTTTAGTACTTAAATTTTGACAGACCCCCTTCAAACTCGCGTACTTTTCTAAGCACAATTTTTTTGCTACATGTATACATAATGTCGACTCGTTTTTCTACTAGATTTTTTCAACGCATTGAATTGTTTTTAGTTTCTCAGTTAGAGTTCTAGGTTTCTTCATTTAGGCATTTTAGTTTTTACTTTTGAGTTATAAAAAAAAGCGTAACCAGATGCGATGTAAGACTATTTATGAGTGAAAAAATAAATATTCAACAAAAATGTTCAATTGGAATAGTAATTGAGACAGGACGATAATATTTATACGATAGGTCGAGGGAATCCGGGAATGATTAATGTGGAATTATTAAACATTGTTATTACGGGGTCTTGGTCAAGTAAAAAATAAAGGATCCATGCAAAAAAACGAAGATAGCGAGAACGGAAGATCGGGGTTCCGTTGAAAAAATGCGGAACGAGATGCAAGGCAAGAATATTTATGAGAAATATTTAACAAAAAGGGTCAATTGAGATAATGTTTGTGAAGGGACCAAAATATTTAAACGATAGATAGAGGAAAACAGTTAACCGGGGAACGATTAATGCAGAATTATTTATATTGTTCTTATGGGTGCTTGGCCAGGATTATGAAAAATAAACGATTCATGCGGGAAAATGAACAATGCGAGAACAGTAGATCGGGGCTCCACTGTATTTAGTTAGTTTATAGCTATTTCGGCGTATGTCATCGTCAGGTTTTTCCATACCCATATTATATATATCATATTACAGTACCTAGTAAGAATTTCAGTATTTCGAAAATGTTTTAAATATTGCTTACTATTGACCATTGTCGGTTTTACACAAGCTAAAAGACTGCAAAATATGGCCATAATCAATATCAATGTAAGGTAAATACTCTAAATAATTTAGTTTACCAAAATTGTCGAGAAATTGATAGAGATACACATTTGATAACTTAGTACCTGGTTGTCTACTTCCATTTTTAATCTATTCATCTTTTCATGCAAGTTGCCTTGCTCACTAGCTAATTCCAGGGTGTCTTTTAATTCTTTGTCTTTAGCTAATAGAAGTTCTGTTATTTGAGCATGTTCGGCAGCCGACATCTTTTGTGGCTTAGGTGCAATACTATTTTCTATTATTTCCCTGGAATAATGAAAAACAAATATGGTACATACATCATGGCATTAGGGTTCACTCCGCTAGATGGTTTCGATTTTTTTTTTTGAAGAGTTACTTATTATAGAATAATAGTTATTATATATTGTAGAGGTTATATTTAATATTGTAAAAGTACTGTCAGATTAATGCTACAGTTTCGATACAATTAGTAATTCCATTCTTACTTGGCTATTAGTTCAATGTCGTCTATTAAACAAAGCAGTTGTTCTTTCGTGCTAAAATGTGAAGCCATTTTCCAAAGTATATGATAGATGAGAGAAATAAATGCAGGTAGAAAGGCAGTATTCAAAATTTGATCAAACTCAGCTGCAAAACACAAACAAGTCTACAGGGCATAGACCATAAACCAATATTAACAGACATAGACTAACACCAGAGATAACTAACTAATCACTTTTAGGGTGTTCACTGTCAATACTTGGTGGAAAGGCATTATATTAATAAAAACACAATAATCCTTTGTACTTCATTCCACTTTATTTAATATGTCAGGACCGGTTTCGCTCATTACGAGCATCGTCAACTGATAAGAAATATATATATATATTTTTTTTTTTTTTTTTTTCCTACCTTTATTTTCCTACTGAAACTATATGTGGTGTCCGCGAAGCGGACTCCTAGTTTCCTGACTAAAGTTATTGCTAGGGTGGGTACAGACTAAGTCTTTATATCCCTTTCCCGCATGTAAGCTAGCTACGTAATGACTTTCTAAAAGATTCTGTCAGCTGAAGGCTTTGTGTGGGGAAAACAGTTAAGAAAAAACCCCTTACGAGAATGATTGGCTTTGAATCATAAAAAGTTCAATTCTTACCAAGAATTGCTCGTAATGTTTACGTAAACTTGAAGAGTTTACTGTTCTTATTTTAGACATGCCCAGTCCCTAGCTGAATAAACGAGCCTGGCTCGTATTATCGAGTGCGTATACTCCCTTTCAAGAGTACACACGCTCGATCAAACATTAAAGATTATCTCTTAGGGCGATTAAATGAAGGCCGGCATTGCTGTCGGCCACTTTCTCGTTCGACTCCGCTGTGAAAGAATTTCCTGTAAGAGAAGGGGAAGTGGAGCATAATAAGGATTGTGACATCATCTTGACAAGTTTCTTAGAGACCTTAAGTTGGTTTTTAAAATTTGCGATTTTTGTAGCTCGGAGAGTTGGAGCGAGGTGAGGCCCCTGCTTCAGTCTCTCCTCAAAGCTGGCACGGTGGAGACGTAGGGTCTCTTGGATGTCTGGGCCTTTGTACCAGGCACGCAGGTATCGTGTACTGGCATTTTTCCTCAAGCCTGAGATTATACGCAGGCATTTGTTTTCGACCCTCTGTAGGAGAAGGAGTTTGCTGTCAGGAATGTCAACAGACCAGATAGGGGAGGCGTATAACATGGTCGGCTTAATGACCATATTGTATAATGCTTTTTTATTTGCCATGCTAAGGTAGCTTCTGGCGTTGAAAATTGGGTACAACGCACCGATTGCAACGTGTGCTTTGCGTCTAGCTTCTGCAATATGAGTAGACCAAGTGAGGGAACAGTCCAAGTATACCCCGAGGTATTTAACTGCTGGACTGAATGCGCAAGGAATACCACAGACGGTGATTTTTCCTTTAAAATTTTTGTTGGCTCGCTTTCGTGTGAAGAGGATCGCCTCTGTTTTTGCGCCGTTTACTTTAAGCCTCCAGCGACAAAAGAAGTCAGTCAGCTGGGCCGTACCAGCCTCAAGGCGACGTAACGCTACGTCTCGATCCTTGTGGGTGGATGTGATTGCTGTGTCATCTGCGTATAAAGCGACGGAGCAGTTCGTAGGGTGCGGGAGATCATAGATAAAATGGTTAAATAGCCTAGGTCCCAGGAGGCTACCCTGAGGTACCCCAGCAGAGGCTGTGCGGAGAGAAGATTTCTCTTTCTTTACCGCTGCGTAGAGAGTGCGGTCTTTCAAGTAATTTTGAATGATCTTTGAAATGTAGGTGGGAGTGTTGGTCGCAACGAGCTTGTGGACAAGACCGTCGTGCCATACCGTGTCGAATGCCTTTTCCAGGTCGAGCAGTACCATTCCGGTGGTTCTGCCTCTGTAAAAGTCTTCGGTGATCTGACCCGTGATACGGGATAGCTGAAGGGTGGTTGAGAGTCCTTTCCTGAACCCGTATTGAGATTCAGGGAGGATAGGGTTATGGGTGGGAAGAAAGCGTTCAAGTATCACTTTCTCGAGTAGTTTACTGAGGCAATCGAGTAGACTGATCGGTCTGTAGTTGACAGCTAGTGAGTGGTCTTTTTTAGGTTTTGGAATCGCGACGACGTGAGCCGTTTTCCACGTTACTGGAAAATAGCCACGTAAAAGACATGCGGTGTAAATTTTGGCTATAAAAATGATTCCCTTTTGAGGAAGTCGTTTTAAAATGGTATTGTTAATGTTGTCCCTTCCGGGGGCTTTTTTGACTACGAGTGTTTTGATGAGTTTTTCGATCTCTACCGGTTCTACGATTTTTACATCATCCGGGTTGATGTTTTGCGCAGCAAGTGATTCTATTGATTTTTGAACAATCGCTTTCGTAGCGATGTCCGTGTCCGACTGAATTTCAAAATTTTTAACGAATGCATCGGCGAGTGCATTGGCTTTTTCGAGATCGGAATAAACAAACTTATCGCTGGTTGGGTCAGGTCTGATTGGCTTGATAACAGATGAAGACGTTTTTATGCGTCTCGCGAGGGCCCAGAGTGAATTTCTGGGGTCGTCGGTGTATATCCGACAACTTGTGAGGGTGTCCTCCCAGAGGGCACTTTTGTGGCTTTTGACCATGGATTTTATTTTAGCCGTGAGAGAGTTAATCTCACGTTTGACAAAGTGATCTTCGCGGTTTGTTTTATTCCATTCTTTGCGCAGTCTATTACGCTTAAGAATGAGTTCGCGAGTTTCGTCCGTGAGTTCGGCTCGCGAGTTCGATGGCTTTACTTTAGGGACGTAGCGACGACGGGCCGTTAGAATTGTTTCAGTCAGCTCAGCTGCTGCTGAATCAATCTCTGCCTCCGTTTGCAGAGTTTTCGATGTGAGTTGAATATTTTGCGTAATAAACTTTTTAAAGAGTTTCCACTTCGCTTTCGCGTAATCAAACTGCGGAGTTCGATCTTTTTCGTACGCGCCTCCTATCTCAAAATAGACAGGGAGGTGGTCCGACTGGAGTGCGTTTATTACTCTCGGTTTGCCGACGGTTGGAGAGTTTTGAGCGATCACTAAATCAATGAAAGATGGGCGAGTTTTTCCTTGAATGCGAGTCGGTTCATCCGTGTGGAGAATCGCAAAATCCGATTTCTCGGAGAGCTTGAGAAGTGAGTTACCGCGGGAATTTGCTTTAAAGCAATTCCATACACTGTGGTGAGCGTTTAGATCGCCAGCTAAGACGACCGAGTTTCTGAGCTTGAGCAGCTGATCAAGTTCAGAGGCAAGGATTTTTTCCTTTGCCTTACCGTACAACGAAACTATAGCGTGCGGTCTACCATTGATTTCTACTTCTATAGCTGTGGATTCAAATCCGTTTAAAGGGGACGTTGGGAGGTGCGCGTGTTTTAGATCGCGATGTACTAATATCATGACACCTCCGCCCTTCGCGGGAAGGGGGCGGTCTTCACGGTAACAATCGTAACCGGGGACAGAAAAACGATGTTTCGGCTTAAGGTAAGTCTCTTGAATCAAGACGATGTCAATACCAAGTTCTATGAGAAGAGCTTGAAGTTCAGGTCGTTTGTGGTCAGAAACGCTGTTAGCGTTCCACGTTAAGATCTTGAGAGGTCGTCCGTTATCTAAAAGGTCTGCGCCTTTTTATGGTGTGGCTAGTCCGCACTTGTCTAAAAGTGACTCGGCTCTAAGTAGTCTGTCGTTAAGAGACATAGCGGGATTTGCGCGGATGGCGCGGGACATACGAATGCTCTCAATGATAGCTGAGAGATCATCTTTTGTGATTCCGTCCTCGCCGTCGAGGAGAGAGTTTATAATTTCCACAAGTGTGGTTGGGAGGGAGGGTTTTGCTGGTGCTGGTGCAGCGACGCAGGCACTGACTTGGGGTCCAGCAAGAGCGCTACTGTAAGAAAGTACGTTTGGTACTGCTGCTCGGGCAGCTGATTTATGGAGGTTTGCTTTGGGGGCGGAAGTGGCTTCGCGGCGGGCCACAATTGACTTGACATAGGCAATGCGCTTAGGGCATTGCCTATAGTTGGCGGGGTGGTCACCTCCGCAATTGCAGCATTTTACGCCAGGAGATGAGTCTCCCTTAGGGCGGGTGCATGCTTGCGACTCGTGCTGTCCCAGGCACTTGACGCATCGAGCATCACGGTTACAGTTTCGAGCTGAGTGCCCGAAGAGCTGACACCGATAGCACTGGGTGCCACCGATGCTTGAACGTCCGCGGAATTTCTCCATTGTCACTCTGACGTGACAAAGAGATTTAATTGAATTGGACATGTACGACATGTCCGTCCCAGCTGGCATAGCTACTAAGTATGCTGGATTTATAGGTTCTAGAGATTTCCCTTTGAGAAGGGAAACCGAGACTGGGCTGAACCCGCATTGGGTAATCGCGAATGCGATTTCCTCTGCAGGAAGAAGGGGCAATCCACGGATGACTGATTTGCAGGTCCTATCTTCCTGCAATGTAAACGAGTGAAAGACCGCTTGGCCATTGCGTAGGCCAGCGGTCAAGCATCGATGGGCTTCCACCGATTGCACTTGAACGGCATAAGTGCCGTTCTTGATTTTAATAGAGAATAAAAATTCTCCTAGAATATTTTTTAACCGCTTGACGACGGTTGAGTGCTGTTCCTGTCTATCTACAGACAGGATTACAGGGGGTACACGGGACTTTTTTGGCTTAGCGGGGCCGACTGACGTTGGTACTGAAGGCACGTAAGGAAGCGTGACTTCAGGATTGAGCGCGCGAAATTTATTGCTCGTCTTTGTGGGGGAAGACGGAGCAAGGGGACGTTTGGGGGCCGAAACTTTAGGTCTGAGCCAGGTTTCGGCGGTAGATACTGGAGTTATGTCCATGCGAGAAGGCGAGCGCTTGCGAAGACGGGGATCAGCGGGGAGCTGCACCGGTCTGGGCAGCGCCGCGATGATAGTCGGAGAGTGGCCCGACATAATGATAGAGGGGGTTGGCGAAGGCACCGGAGTGCGCTGATCGTAGCTCATTGAGCTTACACGCGAGCGGGGCCGTGATGACCCACGAGGAGAGGCCGGCATATTGCTAGTAAGCAATCTGCCGGACGGACGTACGGAGATTTATAATATAATAGGTAACTCACCAAAAAAATACGGATATTCACGTTCACCGATAGACGCACTGTACGGGCGACCGAAAACGTTGGCACGCTTGAACCCACCAGTCACAGGGAATGCCCGATGAAAGGTGGGGAAAAACGCACGAATGAGTCAGTCAGAACCGAAAAGTACGCACGGTGCTCGCAAAAAAACCAACAAGAAAGCAGGGCGGATAATACGTGGGCCGGGCAATCGGGTGCCAAGATGGCTTCCGGTGCACGGTAACTGGTATGGAGAAATATTATTAATTTAAGCTATGATACTTAACAAGAATTAACACTTAGCACTTTAAAGCACTGAGAAGGCTTTTAAAAACAACCGAGCTTCTTCGCGAAGCGAAGAAGCGAGCACACAGGACAAAAGCTGAAATTTCGCGAAGCGAAATTTCAGACAACTTTACTCGGTGAGAGCTCAAACGGTAATGATAAGAAATATAATTTAACAGTGCTATTTATACAAAAATGAACAGTTATAAACAACAATTGGCATTGAAAAGAAAATACCAATTACATTAAAAGTGATTCTAAAATAGCACAAAATTAAAATGTTTAACACATCTAACATATAATTAAAAAGTCATCTCAGATTAATAAATTTAGAATGGGAATTGAAAGTAATTACAAACATAATTAAAATTTGGGAATTCTTTGACAAAGTGATACAATAAACATAATGACAATAATATAGTGAATAGGTTTAATGATAGTTAAGAAAATTTCCCCTCTTCCAAGTAGTTGGTAAGTGTACATACTTAAACAAAATCGACAGCCAGGAAGATTCTGAAAAAGAATTTTTTCAAAGACCATATCAATTCTAACAAAGATATATATATATATATATATATATATATACATACCTATATATATTTTAAATTATATAAAAGAATAGTTAACAAGGGCTAATGCAATGGATAAAGTAACGGGGAACTAGCAAATATTAATTGATCGTTCAAAAGATCTGAATCAGGTAAAAATTTGAATCTATTGATTTCTAGGATTTCCTGTTTGTCTAGTTTGACAGACTTGTTATTTAAATGTAGAACTTTAAAATTTCTACTAATATCGAAAGTGTGATTATTTTGAAACAGATGGTTTCCAAATGAAGACTGTTCATCCCCTTTCTTAGCACAACTCAAATGCTCTTTGATTCTAATATTAAACGATCTACCTGTTTGACCAATATATTTGGCTTTACAGGAATCGCAGTTGAGTAAATATATACCGCTTTGGTTCAAAAAGTTTAACTTATCTTTAGAATTAACTAAAACACGACTCAAGTTGAGTGTGTTATAAAAGGTTACATTAAATTTATTTCTATCAATTTTCCTAGCGATTTTTTCTGTAACTCTACCCAAGTAATTTAATTTAACCCACTGTTTTATAACAACAGGTTTATCCAACACCAGGCCAGAGCTAACATTTAAAAGAGCAAGTTTTTTAGTTTTATTAAATAAAAGACGATCTACTATATCCGTAGCATAACCATTGTTAACTGCTATTTGTTTAATGGTTTCTAATTCTAAATCAAAATTTGCTTTAGTTTGTGATTATGTTTGTAATTACTTTCAATTCCCATTCTAAATTTATTAATCTGAGATGACTTTTTAATTATATGTTAGATGTGTTAAACATTTTAATTTTGTGCTATTTTAGAATCACTTTTAATGTAATTGGTATTTTCTTTTCAATGCCAATTGTTGTTTATAACTGTTCATTTTTGTATAAATAGCACTGTTAAATTATATTTCTTATCAGTTGACGATGCTCGTAATGAGCGAAACCGGTCCTGACATATTAAATAAAGTGGAATGAAGTACAAAGGATTATTGTGTTTTTATTAATATAA
This sequence comes from Himalopsyche anomala, assembly GCA_031772345.1. Classification (NCBI taxonomy): domain Eukaryota; kingdom Metazoa; phylum Arthropoda; class Insecta; order Trichoptera; family Rhyacophilidae; genus Himalopsyche; species Himalopsyche anomala. Next base: position 21,659,188 of record CM062824.1, read on the forward strand.
CTAACTAACACTAATTTTCGGAGTTTTGAGCCATAGATATCAATACACATACATACTATCAATGGCCATAGACAACTAATATTCACATCGCTTGCATTTCTTGACCAATAGGAGCCCGCACACTGGGATTTCGGCGTCCAGGATACGATGACGTATGTCAGAGTGTGCCGGATATCGTGTCATGTAAACTGTTACCAAATTCGAGAGGTCAGCGTCCAGTAAGTACGGCATGCCAAAATGGCACGCCGTCGTGTACACGCCGATAAGGGCTGCACACTGCCCGCGCCGTCGTGCAGGCGAACCAAAGACATCGCCTCGCAATCTATGCTCTATTTCGTCGCCTTGGGTATACAAGGTTCCACATGAAAAATAAAACCTCAGTAGAAGCAATTTCAGATATAACTTTTTGTAGAATAGATATTTAAGGTTAAAAGTAAATTATTTAAAAGCATAAATATAGTCAGAATTAGATGTATACCTAACATATTCATTTTATTTAAATGTCGTTACTCTATTAGCATGTTTAAAATAGACGAAACTGCAGTTCGATGCTTTCAAATGTTCTTAAATGTCTGAAAGAAATCTGCAGGTCGAACCTTGGTGCAATAATACTCAAAAATATAATTTCTTTATTTCTCTTAGGATAATCTTTCTTATTAATATAATTTCTTTCTCTACATTCGATTTATGCACTTGGACTACCCATACAAAAATTTCATTTTTAGTTCTTTAACATTTTTTAAAACAAAAAATATATGAAATTATGACTAATTAATAAGATTTTAATCTAATTAATAATAGGACTGATATTTATATACTATTACAACGTTTTCTGAACAAAAAAAATATAGTTACTTAATAAATACAATTTTATGTTGATAAATAATATGTCTGATGTTTATATACTATAACAACGTTTTCTGAATAAAGAATTAAATATAATTTTAACCAGTGCTTTTTTGAGATTTTTCCATCCCTATTTAATGTGGAGCATACGGCTTCCTGATGGAGTTATCTCAATATAAGTTAACTGCTTGTTACTTAACCTCACCCTTTTCGCGAAAGTAATGATAGAAAAATAGGACTAGTACTTAACTAGTCGCTTTTGTTTTGCCCCATTAATTTTAGGATTGGAAGGCTGGGAGGACTTTGTTACAAATAGCACAAACACCAATGCTTTCGAACATAAAACGATTGAAGTAAATACTGTTCGAATTTTTGAGATCCATCATGGAAGCCTTGTCTACCTATGAGTGACTACTTATCAATTTATTTTGAAGGGTAGAAAAGTGTCAAAGGTGCACTGACAAGTTTAATGAACAAAAGTAACAAAACCATTGCAGATGGAATTCATGTGATACAAAAAGTACACTAAATCATGCAATACAGAGTAAGTCTATGAACCCGGTTTAATTTTGTTTTATGACAATAATTTATGAGTGTTACGACACCAGGTACATTACATTCAAAATGTACACAAGATAAAGAGACGTAGTCAATATTTTTCGAATATTTATTTGACACATTAAAAATTCCGTTAAAAAAAGTGCCGGAACGCTGTTCCACCGTGTTATATAGAAATAAAAGTTTACTGAGTGAGTTAAACGACTATAGCTTATTTACAAGACTTTAAGTTGATTATTAATAAGTCCGATATTTATTTATTTCAATATTTTTTTAAAAAATATATCAAATATATTTATTAACGAGATTTTAATTACTTTCATGTAATCTGTCTTGAGAACCTCATACATAGCTTTGCAGGTTTCTGGTATCAGAATACTCAATGCCGAAGACGATATTCCTGCCCTGAATTTTAGGTCTTTAAATGAATAACCTGTTGCCAAAAATCGTAGAATTGCTGCTAGTCGTTCCTCTGCACTAATACTGTTTTTAAGCACAAAACCCTTGTTGGGGATTCTGTGCCTAACTTTGTCTAGCAAAGTGGCAAAACATATACTGTCCATCCTTAAATAATTTTCAAAATCGTCTGGATAGTTTTCCCTTAATTCGTTAATTAACGGCAGGTGGGAGTAGCGCTGCCTGTAAAGTTTAACCCAGCAACTTCGTTTTTTTCTTTTTCTCTCTTCATAGATTAAGCTGAGGCCAATGCAAGATACCGCCAATTTAACATTACTCAATCGGTTTTCCATTTTTGCGTACGAGGTTTGACGTTTGACGTTTGACATTTCAGATAAGAGCATAGACAGAACGAAAACTCTCGAAAAAAGTGCCCTACTTGCAAGCGTTCCACGCAACAGGCCAAAACGCCGCGTTTCCCACACGATTAGACATTACACTGACATTTCTGCCCGCGCTCCATTTGTCCTTCCTATTTTCGTGGACGCCAACCATTTTGCCTCTTTTAGTGACAACACTTTTGGATGCCGGATAGCCCGAACGGTTTATTCGACAGTATTTACCACGTTCTTTTGGCGTCCACGCCAAAATCCCAATGTAAAGTGCCCTATTGATTCTAGGCTTTCTTAGTCTTAGAACAATAAAGTATCAAGCTGAGGTACATATTGAGGTCAAAAATTTTGCTTATAAAATAATGGTCACACTATTTTTGTATATTCAATCTTTTTATGCTTATTATTTAGAATATCTATTAAAAACAAATATCAAAATAATCTTATGAATCAAAAAAATAAAAACAGCATGGTTCTATTGCATTAGAAAATCTTGTTGATATACAATCTTTTTGCTACAGAAGTTTTAGTTATTTCATTTGTAATCGAATAATAATAAAAACATATAATACATACAATTTAAAAATAATTTATATCCATAAAATATTTATAAAAAATGTTTTGATAGCAAATATCTAAATTTTTATTTAATGAATGATTATGATAAGACCGTTGATAAGATGTATTTCTGACATAAGTGTGACATTATTGTATTAAAATTGAGACAATATTCCTCCTTCGATAAATTCTTTTATTAGAACAATCTTAACAAAGCTTTTTACATTACATGCGGGTACTTTTAATTTAGCGCAGTGTATATAGTAATGGGTATAATATTTTTCCAAAGTAAGCCTGTATTCAAAAGAGAGCTTTATAATACGCTTAATAAGATTGTAAGCAAGCATTTGTGTTGTAATCTCCAGCAAAGGTTGCATTTTCTCTTCGGACAATTTTGATTTATATGGTAAAATGGCAATAATACTGCTATATGTAGAATTTTTTCATGTTAGTTTATCTCCATTTTATAAATTGGTTTTGGTGTGATCCAATTCATTGAACAAAAATGTGTAACCTCGTTTACGTATTATTGTATGGCAAATAGAACGTAGTTGTTTTGAAATCGCAGATGAAACCTTGCTATTTCAAAATATCAATTTTAGGGTGTTCAGTGTCAAGACTTGGTGGAAAAGCATTATAATAATAAAAACACAATATTCCTTTGTACTTTATTTAAAAAGGTCAGGACCGGTTTCGCTCATGGCGAGTATCAATTGAAAATTATCCGCCATTGTTTTTTTCCAGCCAAATTTCAAAATTACAATTTTTATGCAATCAAAAAACTGGAAAGTCATTGTATAGAGAATTAAGTACAAAAAACATTTAAAAAAAATCAAATTGATCTGATGATTTGTTATCGAGTTAGAACTGCAGCAAATTTGAAAAATGTAGTTTTGAGAAAAACGCGTTTAAAGTAGTGTCAGGTACGGTTCCTCAGGTAACGTACCTTTCTGACCGATGAACACCTACTCTTTAAAAGGCTGTAGCTCAAAAACTTTTAAAGATACATACTTAAAATTTGAGTATGTTATTTTTTAAGGTATAAACTATTGGAAAATGCAAAAAAAACTTTTTTTTAAAAATTTTCACACTAGTGGTGCCCCTTAAACATATTTTCGATTGATTCTTAATAAAAAATTGAAACTTAGTGACAAATTATGGCTCGTGTTTTGCAAAGCTTATGAATAAATTATGAATTGATTATATTTCTAAGTTATAAATTACAACATTATCACTGGTTTCCATGAGAGTAAAAAAATGCTCCGACGCGCAGTACAAAAATGTCGACTTTTAGATGGTGCCTTATTTTTGCACTTTACTTTCGATGTTTCTATGAAAGTGGAGGGAGGGTGGGTGGTTGAAATAAATGCAAATGTAATGTAATGTAAATAAAATACGGTGGGTACATAAAAATGAAACGGAGTGTTATTACAATATTTCTTTATTTGGTTTTCAGTAGAAAAATAATCTATTAACATAATTATGATAGGTATGAAATATTGTTCATTCAAGGTCAAGCACGTATGTTATATTATTAATAGGTGATATATTAAATAAATTTCATGATTTTTAAAAAATATTTGTAATTAATTTAAACAAAACTGTTCAAACTTGTCATTATAATGTTCTACCTATTATAGAATGTTTGTGTAGTTTAGTGAATTTTCACTGCGTTGGAAACGTGACCAACCCAGAAGACTCCTCCATTAAGCGCGATGGTGGCACTGAAAGTAAAATAATAAAAGATATTTATTAGTATAACTCAAAAATAGCACCCACCTCATAATAGTCATATAATGCATGAGGGTCCAGCGAAAAGGGGAGCCAAATTTCTACACACACTTAACTCTGTTCAACACGGTTTTGAAATAATACGGTTCACTAAAAATAGCAGATGTCATTTGGCGCCCTAGGCAACGGTTATTGGCGCGCCCCATTTTTCACAAATAGTCCTATTTTTTCGAAATAATGAAAAAAATAGGAATCATTAAAAATATTTTTTTAATGTATCCATGACCGCTCCCAATGTGGATCATATGGCCTCCTAATAGAAGTATCTCAACAAAAGTTTTTTACATGAACTGTTTGTAACTCAGTTGCCCAACCTCATTTTTCGAATCATATAGAAATAGATACATAATTACAACGAACAAATACAAACGTCAAAAAAATGCATTACACATTATTTATTATTATTAGTGTATATTAAAAAAAAATACTCCACTTATGCGCCCCCTAATTATTTGCGCCCTAGGCGGTTGCTTATTTCGCCTGTATGGTGGCGCCGGCCCTGCAGAAGCGGATAACAGATTTCCTAACAATAACATTAGACCTAGACGTGATAAAAAATTTACAGCATTTTATGTTCAGTCCTTAAAATTCCCCGTATATAATGAAATAGCGATGTATTGTATTGTTTTTTCACAACAATAATATTTTGTATAATTAACTAATTGAGTCTTCATTATATTTTTTTTAACGATTTTATATTCCCCAATACTGTTATTTTGTCAATTAACATGATTTATTAAATGCATGGATCCAGTATTTAATTATTCTATGAATTCTACCACTTTTTTACGCGGTTTTTTGTGGAACGTATCTTTCGTGTAAAATAAGAGTTGATTGTAATCAATATAACCAATTGCGTGGGTGGGCTTTGCGTGATGTTTGCATGAGGGCCCCAAATTTCTAGATACGACACTGATATCATACCTACTGTAATTGCAACTTAAGGTGCCGTATCATTGGAATAGTGATACAATATTTAAATATCTATTATATAAGAAAGCCTCTATGGATTGTTTTAATTAATTGAAAGATTATACTAAAATAAAATTGAATTTCAATTTAAAATCGAATCTAATAGAATACAACCATACAAAGATTACATTAAGTTTTATAATATATATAAGAAAATATGATTTATTTTTTCGTATATCGTAGGTAGACAATACGACAAATAAATAAACAGCACTTGGTCAAAAAAACGCATTTGAGTAGCTGTAGAAATAAGAAATCTGTACAGCTAAAAAGCGTTAAGTTTTATATAGGTTTCTACCAGTAATAACACTGCTAACGAAATATACTTAGTTCGTATTACTACTTTTAATATCAAAACACATACATGTTATATACGAATCAGCTTGTTTTTTGAGATTATAAAGCGTCTTTAAATCATTCGATCTGCAGTTTTAACTCAAAACACCTAATTTTAGACATAACTTTTGCTGGCCGAGTATACCGATGATCTTCAACGATGATTATTCAATTTCCGATAAATATTATGAAAGATAGTGTTGTTGGGGATGCATATGTATTATGACAATACGAAAATTCTCAAGGGTTGAATATTTATACTTTTTTAATTGTATGTCAATACAACATATTGTGAAGTTCGTTACTATGTTAAGCACTTTTATTTCCCCCATCCTTTCGAAGTCGCTTTATAAAAATACCAACGTAATATGTATAATAAAATTTACTTGCCCCTATTGCCTCCTGGCCAGGTTCATAATATGAAAGATGTAAGTAACTATTGGATTACCACTATGTCAAGTTGGACAGTATTATTTTTCTTATAACCAATTAACCTATAAAATACCTACCGGAATTGAATTTCTTCCTTAAAATCTTCAGGGGCTTTCCATTTTAAGGTGATGCTCTTTGGGTCAGGGATTCCTTCATGCTTGCGGTGAGTTACGGTATTCTATAAAGACAATCAAGTAATTAATAATCATAAACTAAAAGTACATACTTACAAATTACTCTAAGAAAAAAAATAGACGAACACCAATAAATGAAATAAAAGAATTTCGTTTTCATTCTCGTAGCATTTTATGCATACTCACCGAAGTCGATATGCATGCAATATAACATTAATAGTTCTTAAAACCAACATTATTTTGATATATATATATATCGGCTGTGGAAAGGAAAAAGGACGTAACCCACACATGATTTTAGGGTAAAAGCAAATTATGAAATATACACAACCCTGAAGTGCACGGTGACTGACAAACTGTTTTTTTATTGACTTAACCTAATATTAATTTAATAAATTGTTCAAGAAAAACCTTTTTTAAGTCTTTTTTCCTGATCGCAATTTCCACAGACCCTTCTTTTTTCACTTAAAAGATAAATTTAGATACTAATTCGGCATTTTCAGCATACACCCTTTTGACAGAACGTGTATCAGATTGTACAAATTGTGATTATCGAAAAAAGCTGTTTTGAAAAACTGTGGGTTACGTCCTTTTTCCTTTGCACAGTCGATATCCGTCGCGAATCTCTGGTGTTCCTGATATGCGTACTATTGATAAAGCAGTGTTTTAGGGTGTTAAATAAACTTAAGATGAGGTCGTTTTGGTTCATTCGTTGGCGACCTGCATACTTATAATTATAAAAACAATGGTGAGATTTTTAGTTGTGGTGTAAGTGTTAAAACATTATACGCATGCCACACTCGTTAATGATTAGTGCAATTAGATCAATGCAATTTTTAATTGAATAGCGAATAATTTGTTTTCGTTGCGCAGTGATACGACTTGAACGAATGGAAAGCACGACAACTCAGTGTTTGATTCGCGCCTAAGTGACTCATTTCTCATATCTAATATCATTAGATATTACGTTTTATAGGGAATTTTTAATGTTGAACATTAAAATTCTCGATTTAATCATATAATAAAAACTAATTCCAAGGTACATGCGAATTCATGACTTGAAACTCAAAATTATTATATCTAAACACATTCATTTAATAAAACTTTTTTTACTGTCGAAATTCTTAGCAATTAATTCAACAGCTAATATAAAAAATCTAGCATTTTATTACAGTTTCGGCAAAGTTAGCACGTAATATTGTCCCTCTTTGCTGGACCATATTTCAAGGCATGCAACGCCAACTGATGTACAACCTTGTGCTTGTCACAACATCAATGCCAAATTACTGTTTTTTGTTGTAATATTTTGTTAGTTTACCAAGATCACTTTTTAAGAAAACAATCAAGCAAATCCGGCACCACCAAAAAAAGACAACAAAAAACATCAACACGATAAAAAAACAATACAAATTTTTATATAAATGACTCTTTGTTTTGAAACAATTATTGATTAAAAAAACTTAAGGTCGCAATCTAGTTTCAGAATATTTTTGTCATAAATCTTGTTACGTTAATAACAGATATTTCAAACATTCACACAACTACAGTTGACATATTAGACGTGGTCCTTTATTTTTAAATAATGAGAAAAGCTGTCAAATATACAACAACCAGTGGCGGTTCCTGACCTAAAATCTTGGGTGGGCTAGAGAAAAGCATATTTCTACTTCACCTTATACATTAATCTACAAGCAAATTAACAAATACTACGATACTACTGCAATGCATAAATTATTATATAATAAAATCAACGCTAATGTAACTAAGAAATAATAGAATAATAACACGGAATCCTTAAATTCGTCTCTTTCAAAGTGAAATAACAAGTACCTACTAAAAGCAATACAGAACTGTCACACTGAAAGTCAATACCTGTCACTTTCATACAATACAACGATATTGGTTTTGTGTTTCAATGCATAAGTATGCGTAATGGGCAGATTGTGTTTAGCCCCCAACGATCAACAGAAGCTTGACAGATTGAAACACAATCCTTTGTGTTTGATGACGTTTCCGTACATACAAATACAAAAAAAAATCTAATCGTGCTTGATTGCGCCCCAGTGTAAAGAAATATTGTCTGTGGTTACGGTCTAAACATCTAATAGCCCCTGAGTGGTGTTGCCAGAGTGACGTTGCCTTTTCCCTGTGAAGTATTTATAGGGTTATTGTGCCGGCTCAGTTTAAAATTGTAATACAAAACACAATCGGGAATATGATTGTAGGTAGACGTAAAATTGTTTTATATTGACAGAGGAAAATTAAAACAAATATATTGTATTCATTTGGGAAAGGTTAGTTACGCTTATAAATGTATTTATTTTGTTCAGCGGCCGAATTGCTGTTCATTTTTATTCAGCCATCTAAAGTTTTGGGTGAAAAATGCAGGTCAGGCTTAGCCCACCTAGCCCAGTACCTAGAATCGCCACTG